>JANSJX010000149.1:0-63192 GCA_026168455.1 Theocolax elegans
GGAAATAAAGAACAAAAATTACAAATAAATTGGTACCCTATAAAATAAGTTTACATTTTTCTATGTTACAATATTGATATTTTTATCAAAAACTTCTGGAACACAATTTATAACTAAAATAATAATAATCAATACGAAAAAAGTAAAATGAATATCAATTAAATTTAAATTGAAATCTTATTTTCAAAATTACATAAAGTGCAATTTTTATTATTAAGGCTATAGCACATTCAAACGTTTATTTTTATTCTACTTTTTTGTCAAGGAAAAAGATTTTGTAGTTCTAATTTATATCTGAATACTAATTCTGTAAATTTTAAAATTTACTGTAACCAAGAGACTCGAAACTCCGGGAAACGGTATTGTATAATATGTAAATTATAATTATTATCTGGGTGCTGGAGGGGTTCTGACGTTGAAGTGGGCAATGGGAAGTTCAAATGTAATCTAACATTAGCATTTGTTGTTACCACATTTTCTCCGCCAATCAGTGCTGTCAAATTCCGCGAATTGTTGAAAGTTAACGGATCTGCATATGGTCCCAATGTTTGACCTGTCGGCAATTGCCCATGAATACGTGGGTAAGCACCACTGTGCACTTCCATGTTATCCATTGATACCGTAGGATTTCTCGCTGTAATTCCCCTACTTACTGGCCTCATGATGGACGGATTCCTCCATGTGCCAGCTAAGTAATTTTCCCCTTCTGAGGTTAAATTCAAATTTCTATTACCGGGTATATCCAATGGAACGAAATTCGCCTCGTCTACTTCAGGATCCCAATATGCCGCCGCTAACCCGAAACATTTCCGTGTTTCAAATCTTTCAACTCGATTTCTTATATTATACATGGAATCTGTGGCGTTTAAATTTTTTAGATCGGCATATTGTAGTATTTCTTGGTTACTACAATGAAAAACATTTTGCCGTATCCGCTGGATGCCCTCTTCCAACGATAATCTAGTATAATCCTCCTCTGCCAACGTATGCAGAGTCAAACTTCCATTTAGTTCTGACATTTTGAGGATTTCTTAGGATACGTAAATTAATTCACGCTATTACGTCAAAAAAAAAAAATTTTAATACTAAGTGCAGCTCAATACAACTTGTAGTCAATCGAAAAAAAAATTAGATTTATTTCTAAACAGCTCAATTGTAGCTTAATTTCATAAAAAAACAAAATTTTGAATTAATAATTAATTAAAATTATGCCAGCATGAAATTATCAAATTGCTTTAAATTTAAGCAAACTAATTTATGAGCAAACAAATAAAAATAATAACAAAACTTAATTTTTGCTACTAAGCAATTAAAATTATACAAGACACTAACAAGTCAGTATTGTTAATTTAAGCGCACAAAAAGCCAAAAGCAAAGAAAAATTGTTAAATTATTTTTGTCGATATCGTTATGACCAAATTTATCAACAAAACCTAATTAAATACCTACGCAAGAATTCACAAACAACTAACTTGAGTGAAAGGCAAGCGTATAAGTAAATGATTTACAAGCCAAGCTTGAAATATTTAAACGTGTTGGGTATATATGGGTATATATGGTGCTGGATTGGGTTACAATGGTGCTTGATGGGTTACGACTCTTAAAAAGATATATATACAATGCAAATAAATAGTGAAATGTTACTTGTTAATGCAATTTCAAAATTGATAAGCGTACAGCAATTAAATATTACTATCTTAACACTGTATAACTGTATATACACTTGGTTGGCTATCGTTCTCAATATTTAAAGGGTCGCATTTTGTTCAAAAATAAATTTAATTGAATATAATTTTGGTGGCTAAAGGTTCTAATTAACTCAAAGAATGGTTATTTATAATAAAAAACTCAATTTAATTGCAAACAAAAATTTTCACAAAAATTACTTGTCGAATAAATCAAGTAACTGAGATATTTGCTATTTGCCCCTTGACTTTATTACTACAGGGTACAATATCAACTTTGAGTGCTAATATTTAACAATAATTAATTAATATAAACTTAAAAAAACATTTTCCTTACTTTTCTTTTTGTAAGTTGAGAACGTAGCTTGAAATGAAAATTTACTAAGTACTTACTCGTACTCCAAAATTCTCTTACTCATATAACTTTTAATGTAATTTAATTTCACAAACTTCAAAAAGCCTTTAAACAAAATCAAATATTTTGGAGCTAGAAGGGAATAAAACTAATTGCAAAATTTATGTTTGTAAAGGGAAAAACAAAATTATTGCTGTTATATACAAAAAGAATAATATGCAGAAAAAAATTTCAAACCAAATAATATGGAATAGACTCACCGAATTTTGTAGATAATTCACTAATAACAACAATTTCTATTAACCAAAATTGAATTTATTATAAAAATCAAAATCTGGTTGCACGTGGTCGAAACAAAATGGCCGTCCAAAACCACTTTCGACGCTTCCTTCGTGTGTGCGCAATATGGTGGATTAATACTCGAAGAAATCCCGAAGTCCACGATCACAATTTTTTATTTTTTTTCGGATCAAAAAGTCACGGTCGCCATGTGACGTGTCCACTGGGGATTAGGATGGAGTCACGAATAAAACAAAAAGAACCAGTTAAATGATTGCAGGTTTATTGCACTCAAGGTGCTCACGAGTAATACACGGCAAAGCAGCGGCTTTGCCGTTCAAAATTGCCAGTCACGTTGGCCAGTCCCGCACCTAACCACGCGTCGCGCACACACACCTTGAGGAAGCTGGATTTGGGAGGAAGGAGCACGGCTCACCTGGACGCTCGTCTCCTGGATCCCTCGGACACACACGTAGCCTTCAAAATAGCGATATTGCGTCTTATACGATCGGTGGTCGGTCGCAGTCTGTCGATTATCGGCACGCACGAAGCGAGAGAGTTTTTCCTCGGCGTATTGCGCAGGCGCGCCTACTCTCGCGTCTCGAGTCGTGCGCGCTCGGCTCGGTTCGTACTGGCCGCTCGGGCCGTGATTTCGCTGCCTCGACGGAGATGTCGTCGACGACGTTGACTTCGTGGTGCTTGATGGTGATCGGGTAATTGCGGCTCTTCTGAGAATACGATCTGCGAGGTAAGCTTTTAAATCGTTCCTTATTACCTCGATTTTAAGCTAAATCGAGCCTCTCGAGTTTCTTCGTTGCAGGTGCCGTATGTTGTCAATACGGGATCTTCGGCTCGGAGTGTTCGGACAGCTGGAGCACATTGGCGCCCCATAACAGCCCTCAGTGAGCAGAGCCAGGCGTCGTTGAATCGTTGTCGTCCTTTGGAGTGCCGCCGAGGTAATTTATCTACTTTCCTCGGGCTCTATATAGATGTTTGTTTGTGTCTGCCATAACCTCAAACTAGACCTGTCATCTTCTTTCCTTTTGGTCCTGCTGACATACCTGGGAGAAGCTATGCTTGGTTATAGCTTCTCCATCCTCGTTCCTTAGTAGTCGACCAACTTGGTAATTAATTACCGTTTCAGGTACTCTGGTTGGCAGTACACCATTGCTTGAGCGCCAGGGCGCTACCTCATTCCAAGGTCTGGAGTCTTCACCTGGGCTGCTCAACATCAGAGGCTTCTCTTGGGTGCTGGAGAGGGCATTCAAGGCTGGATGGGACCTGAAGATATGGTACGGGTCATTCCTGGTGCTGGAGAAGGCATTAGGATGCTGGATCAACGGAGCAGTGTGTGTGTGTGTGCAATTGTGCGCAGTCAGGAGTTGCATCTCCTTTGCTTCGGGTTCTCTTGCTTACTACGCACTGTAAGCCTATATCGGTTTCACACATTCGCATATGTGTGTCTATTAGGACTTGATTGGTATGTATAGCACGCTTACTTCGCATAGTAAGCTTGACAGGTGCTATACTATACCTTGTCTCGCTAGTTTATTTCTAAGTGACATGTAGTATAACTACAATGTCACATTCTTGTAACGTGGTACTTCGTCCTAATACCCGTTACAATTGATTTATTAATTTAAACAGGGACGACGGCCCCGAAGAACGCGTCTTCGTCGTCGCCGTGGGTTAATAAATTAACCCGTCGGGACACGGTAGCGGAGATAGGACGATCTCCTTATACCGACACACGTGGCGGGGAAAATCGGGAATCGGAAAGCGGTTTGCGGGTTACTTCATAATTAAAATAATTACGCGACCGTTGTATTAAAAACAAATAAACAATATTTATTTATACTGAATTTACACGGAGGTGCCCGACAATAATTAACGGGGCGTTCTCCCGGTCGCGTGGTATATACGCGGCAAGCAGGGGCTGCCCCCGTGCTCGCCCCGCGCAATACCCAAACGATTTCGGTAGCACCGGTATGCTACCGAACAAACACACGTGTCCACACACACAACACAATCTAATAGAATACCGACCAATGTCGGGTACTTACCGGGCTGGATTGTCCATGGGCCCTGGTGTCCGTCGGCGCCCCGACGTCTGCTGGCCGGTGGAGTCGGCCCGGTTTCCCGTCGTCCTCGACGGTGATCTGCAGGTGCGGCCCGCGGCCGCGGCGATTCGCCTACCTCGGGGAATACTCAATCCGAGGTATTTGGTCCTTCGCACTGCACTACACTATCGCACTTGCACTCGCGTACGGCTTCCCGGATTACGGACGAACCGGTCCGGTACTTCCCGTGGCGCGCGAAACTACACGTGACGAGGTATCAAAGAAGATGCTGTCACGGTCAAGACCGGCAGCGTACTGAGCTTTTCGGGAATTGTCGCATTCCCGAAAAGTATCTAACACACACACACAATAACAATAGAGTACATGGATGCTCGCACACATCCTCGCTCGTAGACATAAACACGCGCGTTTCGTGGCCTTGAAGAGGCAACGCACGAAACAATAACAACGTGCGAGATTGTAAGACATAATATTCTATATACAAGAGAAATAAGATAATACATTAAATATTATTTAATTCATTGCAACGACGTCTCGTCGCAAAGCCCCCCACTAAACTCCACATCATCCTACTGATGTGAGAGTTGAAAAGAGGGCAATGAAATAAATAATAACGCGCGCGCAATCGAGCTCCCTCGCCTAGACGAACTAGGGTCGAGGAGTGGTGAGGTTCTTCTCCAAGGTGGCCATCACCAGCCGCAGGACGACGTCTCTCGCTGCGGGATTGTCTCCTGCCACCGCTTCCAACAACAAGCGACACTCCCGAAGAAGGTCAGCATCGTTGTCGGGTTGTCTCGGTGGCGCGGTGATGACGTTGGTGCTCGTCCCCGACGTTGTGTCCATCCTGGTCGGAACAGAGGGCGGTTCGACCAATGGAATCGGAGGTGCAGGATAAGGGGTCAGCAACGACAATTCGGCTGGGTAGCCTACTCGCCGGAGCAAGGCGTTGAGACCCGCCTGCACCTCATCTAAGGGTCCAGACTTTGGTACTCCCAGACCCTGCGCCAGGCGACGTAAGAACGTCTCGTGCGGGGGTACGTCCTCGACCAGCTCGACGTGGACTGGCTGAGCCACGCTCTCTTCTCGTCCACGGGTCTTATCCTCTTCGGCCTCTTGAAGGCCAGATATTGCTGGAGGAGGCGGTGTAGGAGGACGGGCCAGTGAGTCCTGGTATTCCCTACGACGCTGTTCGACCAGCCTTTGAGCATGATCGCCCAAGGCGCGTCGCACCTCCTCAATCGGCCCGCTATGGTGCAGACCGAAATCTGCCGCCTGTCGGCGGTCTGCCTCCTCGAGTCGTCGAGCAATTACTCCGGCTGCGAAGGAGGGTTGGCTTCTCTGGGGCTGTGCGTCCACAATACCCACCGGAGTTGCTCGAGCCGATGCGACGGTGGTCTCCTCCACGCGTCGCTTCTTCGCCTTGCTGCGGCTCCCTCTTTGTCTGGCCCTCTTGGACACGGACTTCCCCTGTGTCCCAGACGTGGAAGGTTGAGGAGCCACTGTTGGTGGGTCGGATAGTCCTCGATCCCTGCGATTTGCCAACCATGCGCGGTAGGCATTCATGCATCGAGGACACTTTGTCACAACCACCCCTCGGCGGCCACAATTGATGCAGAATTCTTGTGTCTGCGTGGCCGCACACTCCCGGCGGTTGTGACCCGGACGCCAACAGTTAAAACAGGCGTTATCGGGGGGATCGATGGTTGGGTCCGTCTTGATCGGATCCAACCTCTTGAACATCGCCCCGCGATGCCTGTATTTTTCCACCTGGTCCGCCCTTGACTGATTGGGTCGCGGAGAGGGTCGGCACCTTACGGGCGACATCTCTCTCCGGACTTGAGTCGGTGGTTTGGACAGGGGGAAGGGTCTGCTCCTAGCGGGCGACATCTCTTCCTTTGGTGGAACTACTACTACCGACGCGATGGTACTTGGCACGGCTTGTGCCAGACCTCCATCGTCTACTGCCGAGTAGTAGTCGTCGACCGTCAACTGACGCAAGGGATTGTACTTCTTGCGTCTCGGACGGCTGTCGGCGACTTTCCTTTGCCGCTCCCTCTCCTCTTGGCGGAGGTCCACCTCATATCCCGCAGGTAGGTAATTAACACTACCCGTCGGTGTCTGCTGGTCGACCTCCATTCGCTCTACCGTCGTCTTGGGGTTTGGCCTGGATTCGCCAGCCTGTGGCGGACTTGACACACCTTTAGGCCTTTCCAAGGGCAAGTCAACAGCCTCTACCGCCGAAGCGGCCTGAAGGTTGTTGCCAAGATCCGATGGTTGGGCCGGCAGGGGTCTCCCCACCACCTCGGCATAACTCCTCTTGACCATCTCCCTCGCTTCTGGTGGCGAGTTAGCCAGAAAGGTGGACGTGGATTCCTTATTATCTGCGTCCAGACAGTGGGAATCCCCGAAACGATTATGGTCGCGGACTGCCTGCCGTTGGAATCGGCGGTAGCTTTCCGCGCTCCGTTCGGTCTCTCGCTTACCGAGCATTTGCTCGGTCTGAGCGATCAGCCGTTTGGTTTCGTCCTCGTCCAGGGTGCTGAAACAAAAGAAAGAAATTTGTTAATTAACTACAAACAAATCATAGTTACATTAATCATATACAATCACTCGTACTCAATCAATCACACACCCGGATACCCACTCTAACTTTTCCCCGTGGCTAGCCGATCATCGCTGGCCTAGGATTTTCTCCTTGGTGGGACGTATCTCTTTAAATCGGATACGTGCACTTCAGACCTCTTCCGTCCAGACTCTTCAAGTCTTAAGACTACTGGTGATAGTATCTCCTTGACTTCAAAGGGTCCGTCGTACTTAGGCGCCAATTTGGCCGAAATACCTTTGGCCCCGTGCGATAACGTTCTACACTTCCTCATGACTAAATCGCCTACTTGGAAGGAAGCCACGCGTCTATTTTTGTTATAGACTTTCTCTTGACGTCTCTGCTCTTCATCTATGTGTTTCCGCACTAGATCTCGAAGGGCATCAAGACGTTTGAGTCGATCCATCCACATCTCGGGATCGATAGGAATTTTAAATTCCCTCTTCTCAACCTCTCTACGCAACCTCTATACAGGTTGAGGATGACGTCCAAAATTGAGGAAAGCTGGGGAAACCTTCGTACTTGATTGCGTTGCCGTATTAATAGCATGACGGAATTCATGTAAATGTTCATCCCAGCTGCGATGATCGGAATCCACAAAGGCCGCGATCATCGTCTTTAATGTCCTGTTTGTTCGCTCGACGGGGTTGGCTTGCGGTCGGTAAGGAGGAGTCGTGATCTGTTTTATCCCGTAATCCTCAAGCATTTGTGTCAACTTATTATTGACGAACTCTGTACCATTATCCGTAAGGAAGTAATCAGGAGTTTCCCAACGAAACAGTATGAGTTCCTCAAATGCTTTCGCAACCGACTTACCGGTAGCAGCTCGTAACGGTTTTAATTCAACCCACCTCGTGAACAAATCTTGTAAGACCAGTATATATTTGTATTGGTTCTTACTACGAGGCAGTTCCGTTATATCTGCCGCAACCACAGCCCACGGTCTCTCAATATTACGCTTGCCCATCAAACCTTGAGGGCCCGCCTGTGAGACTTTATATCGTTGGCAGTCTATACACTGCACAACGAATTGCCTGACATCATGATAGATACCCGGCCAATAATAGTCTCTTGCCACTCGGTCATAGGTCTTCTCCACTCCTAAATGACCACACGATGGAGGGCAATGCGAATCCTCTAGTACGCGCGTCCTATGTTCAATGGGCACAACCAATCTCCATCCCTCCTCTTGACCCGTGATTGGGTCCAGCAGCTTATCAGTCGTGAATCGATAGAGCATTTCATCCTCAATTTTCCATTGCGGAAACTTTTGAGGACTGGACCTCACATCATCCAATCTGGCGATGTACCATGGGTCGGTAATCACGTCAAAGGAGGCTATTTCAACTTCGTCCGAGTCCAGGTTAACAGCGCGAGAGAGTGCGTCGGGAACGTAGTGTAGTGCACCCTTCTTGTGCACAATCTCGAAGTCCCATTGTTGCATCTCAAGCACCCAGCGCGCTAGTCTGCCGGTGGGCTCTTTAAGAGTTTTCAACCATTTGAGCGCGTTGTGGTCCGTCACCGCTTTGAAACGATACGCTTCGATATATGGCCGAAGTTTCTTAATTGCCCAGATTAAGGCTAGACACTCTTTCTCCGTCGTCATGTAATTACGCTCCGCCTTGTTCAACACTCGGCTGACGTAAACGATCGGATGCTCGAAACCATCTTCATCTTCTTGGGTTAACACAGCCCCAATAGCGTAATCACTCGCGTCACTCTGGACCGAGAAAGGCTTAGAGAAGTCTGGTCGAGCAAGCACTGGCGCGCCGGCTAGAGCTAACCTGAGTTCACGGAACGCCGCGTCCTGCTCTGGTCCCCACTCCCATGGCTGGTCCTTACGGAGTAATCTCACGAGAGGGATCTTAATATCCGACTCTCGGTTTATAAATCGAGAATACCAACCGACCATGCCAAGGAAGGAACGAAGTTGTTTAACATTTCTTGGGGTCGGATAATTTAGGACAGGAGCCACTCGATCCACATCGGGTCGAAGTCCATCACCATCCAGGCGGTACCCAAGGAACGTAACGCTCGAGCAACAGAACTGACACTTCTCTCTGTTCAATTCTAGCCCTGCGTCCACTAGTGTCCTTAGAACCATTTCCAACCATTTTAAATGTTCCTCGAAAGTTTCGGTTATAACGATTAGATCGTCCAGGTAACCGAAAACATGAGGTTCAACTTCGGGACCAAATAGAGCATCGATCAACCGTGCAAATGTCATGGGTGCATTCATCAGTCCGAACGGCATCCGTGTGAACTGCCACAACCCAGACCCAGGCACAGCGAAGGCGGTGTAATGTCGTCTAATTTCTGACATTAACACTTGGAAATATGCCTTCTTAAGATCGATCTTAGAGATGAATTTGGCATTATGTAACTTATCCAGAATCGAATCCATATTCGGTATTGGATATGAGTCACGTTTTGTTACCGCATTCAAATCTCGGAAGTCTATGCAAAAACGATAGCTACCTTCGTCTTTGCGGACTATCACTGGAGCGGCAGACCATTCACTTGCACTCGGTTCGATTATTCCTCTCTCAAACATTTTTCTGACTTCTTGCTGGGCGAATTCGAGGACTTTAGGCGACATACGTCTTGGTTTGTGACGTACTGGTCGTGCACCTGGCTCTACTTCCACGTGATGTTCGATCAACGTAGTAAAGCCATGCACATCGCCTGGTGGTGGTAATAAGTTCTCTACTAACTTTCTTACCCTCTCTCGCTGGTCATCGTTAATCTCGATGATACCTGCACACTCTGCGAGAATCCTCGTGTCTCCGTCTCGGACTCCATCCTTGACAAAAGACTGCCATTTTCCGGCGCCAACACGCCAGAGGGCATCGCCAATTTTAACCTCGATGTTCCAATGTTGAAGGAAGTCCATACCGAGGATCATCGAGTGTTCCATACTCTCGACTATTCTCAGTTGGATGTTGCCATCTAATCCCTCAATTCCGAATAGAACATCTAACAAACCTAGGACTTTCAGTGCCGGTCCTGCGACACCCCGCACGACTACCTTGGCCGGTTTCCACTTATCCCTGTAGCATTCCGCTACGTCAACGCGTATAAGTGAAACCATTGCTCCTGGGTCGAACAATGCTTTAAAGTCCTTGCCACCAAGTCTTACCGAGAAGAACAAACGGTTTTCGGATTGCACTCCCGCAACCATGTCTTCGGCTTGACTGTCAAGTAGAGCTGGAGTCGAACTTGTCTCTCTGGACGTCTTCGGAACGGCTCCTGCCCCCCCCCCCTGAACTGTTCTAATCGGCAACGATTTTGAACTGTTCATCACCTGATCAAGAGAGACAGTCGTTTTACTCTCATTAGACTGTTTTATACTCTTTTCTTTGATCGTAGGTTGGGGTGACAATGAGTAACGAGTATCATCATTCTCATTGGTGGGGTTACACAAGTTTAGAGTTTTTCTCTCGTTCTCTATTTCCTTCAGTAACCGTTTGTGTTCGTTAACAGCCTGCCTACGGAGTACTTCAGACCAGAAAGACTCTTTGTTTTTCTTGATCTCTAGAAGTTCTAAATCTGCTTTGTTCGGCGCTTCGAACGTTGGAGTTAGCTTGGAAGGAGTCTCAGCCTTAACCATAGGTAACTCAGCAGATTTCGGCAAATTCGGATGTTCAGAGGTATTCTCTCTTACCTTCTGAACGTTTGTTTGCTCTCCGTTAAGCAGTTTAGCAAAGTCAGTGAGGTGTTTGTCCTTCTTAACAAACAACCTCGCGGGTTCACCAACCCGTATCTCTTGCCCCCTAGAGCTATTACGCTCTTTTAATTGCGTGTAGGGCCCAGGGGGCGATTCTGGTACCCTGCCGCTAGGTTTCCCAGATATTGCCGTACATGCTCACACTTTGGGCAATTATCTAGGGTTACCCCAGTTGTGTGGCACACCTGACACTCAATGGGCGCTGCCACGTTCGGGCACTGGTCCGCTGTATGTCCCATACTTGCGCAATGTAGGCAAGTCTGATTGGGACAATCGGAATATCGATGTCCTACTTTGTGGCAGGTAAAACATATGCCAAAGAAGGGACTATTCGGATCCCTTTGCAAACCAGCGTCTTGGGTCTGCCTCTGCGTAGTACGATCATATACCGTGCTTTGTCTACGTTGAGGCGTATAGACGGGTGTCGTCTGAGCTTGAGCAACGTATTGTTTCGGCCTAGCACCGTTATATTGTTGCTGCTTTTACCCTGTCTGTCTATTTCCCGAAGATTGTCTTGCATTATTCATATTTTGTGCACCCACAAAATTTTTATTTTGTTGCAAGTACTGACGTTGACTAGTGTTGCGAGTACCATACACATTGGCTACTTCACAATCACTTGAAGATGGGCTAGAAGAATGTTTCTTATTCTTCTTGCTCCTTTTCTTTTTCAACGTCTTCTTCTTCGGTGGTGGAGATGGCTGAGGAACCGGTTGGCTCTTCTTATTCTCAACTAATGAGGCCACTTTCCCCGAAACTTTGGACGAACTCCGTTTTGGGAAAGCTTGTGGGATATGAACTTGTTCTCTTGGTGTGGGTTCCGCAAACCTCTTGTCCCATACCAAGTGTTGTTCATATTCTTTACCGTACTTCATTATGTCTTCGAATTTATTTATGGATCTCGAGGACATAAACTTGCGGCACTCCGGTCTCAATTGAGAATATGCCATCTCTACTTGTTGGCGCAGCGGAGGAGGTCGGCGGAATTTCCGCACAATAGCCTTAAAGCAATTCAGGTATTTTACGACCTTCTCTCCTTTGCCTTGCGTGCGGCGTTGTAGATCCTCGAACAAATCTTGATCTCGCAACTCCTGACCGTATTCATTCAAAAATTCATTTTCGAAGTCATACCAGTTACGTAAAGAAGATTAGACGGCCCTATACCAAAATAGGGCTGTCTTCTTAAACACGCAAGGCAATGCGCTGAGAATACGCCGGTCAGAGAACTGGTCGTCATTCCTGAAGTCTTGTAAACTATCTAGGAATTCTTCGGCATCGTCGTTGGTCTCCCCATCGAACGACAGACCCCAGTCTCTGAGGGCTCTTGCACAACCAGGCCGCTCCTTTCTGTCTCTCACTGGTGGCTGGTTGTATCCCAAAGGGACTAATGCACCCATGTCCTCACTTTGGTTATACGTATCACGCCGGTGGACATCTCGACTCGGCGATGGTACTCTGCTACGTCTGTCAGGGAGGCGCTCCTTGAGATATCTACTCGCATAGTAAGCGGTTGCATCTTCCCTATTCGTAGTGTAATATTCGTCCGAATCTAAGTTACTAAGATTAGAATCGGTTTGAGTACCTTGATCGCGTCTAGCGACAGCTCGCTCGTGCTCGACGGGATCATTATTCATTTCGCGGGATCTGTTGTAACCATTGTCACACTGTGTAGAGGCTTCCCTCCTAGTGTAAGTACTTTGGTTACGATCGGACGTTCGAGACTTACTATTCCCTTCATTTGGTAACCGTCTAGAAGTGGACGTTGCACTCCTGTGATAGCGCTCACCTTCCGAGAACGATTCATCATCTGCTTCTTCTGGTGCTGGCGCATATCTGTGTGAGGAGGTCCTGTTGTTATGCTTGTCATAACTAACCTTCCTCTGACAGGTACCGTATTGATCGCGATTATGTGAACGATAATCTGGAGCTTCCCTCCGATTATCAGTCGACTGCCTGCGATCGTTGGAAGGGAGTTCATAATCCCTGCTCGTCTGTTGCCGCGACTTATCTGACTGAATCTCCGAAACGCGCTTTTTAATCGCTCCCGAACTACTAAATTGGTTGGGAGTGGAACGATCATGTGTATCGGAGTTCAGTCCAAAATTGTTACGACGAATGGTGCCCTTTTCCACTGGGTTGTGGTTACCAACCAACGAGTTACGCTGATCCCGGTGTAACGCATGTGATGAATTTATAGCATGCGTCTCACCTAGACCAGTATGTGTGGCGGTCGACACCGTCACTTGTCTCGAAGGTGGTGAGTTAGCCGTCGGAATCGCCGCTTCTGTGTTAATGCCAGCTGCATTATCAGAAAGCGGTCTCGATTCACCCGTCGGCGTGGGCACTCTACTATGTGTAGTCACATTTACCTCTTCTTCCTGAATGGGGGTTATGTGCTCACTTGTTGGTCTATCGTCTGACAACTCAGACTCTATAGACCTGTCGGTACCAGAAGGGATCACACTACCTCTTCTGGAGCGCTTTTGGTGCTTCTGCCAGAACTGTGGACAAGCTAAGGGCTTTGTCGCTGGTTGGGCAGAAGTATCCTCGTCGTAATTGGGATACCAAGGCACGTCCATTTGAGGATCATAACACTTAATCCTATGTCTCAGAAGGCGCTCTCTACACTCAAACTCTTCGCTATTAGCATTAAGGTGCAAACGATCGAGCTGGGCGTAGATCTCCTCCAAAGGAAGTGATCTGATGTCCTTTTTAATGTGCCTCGCATCCCGCGAGTCACTGAGTATCTTGCACATACGCGTATCGTAGCTGCCCATCGTAATCTTTTTGATAAGGCAGAGACGGCGTTGTGCACCTGGGGATTTCTTCTCAGTTGGCACACCAACTGCGTCCCCGTATGCCCTGTAAAGTTTGGACAACTGAGGAGATAGCTCAGAGTCCAGATTTAAATATAGAGTACAAAACTACTCTATATGAGAGGGCATACCTTACATAAAGAGAAAAGAATCACACAAAAAAAAAATTCCGATCCGAGTTTGGCAAACTAATTAAATAATAAAAAAAAATCTAAATAAAAACAAGAAAAATTAATGTAAATTAATTTAATCTATAAAAAAAATTTTGTTTGCCACCAGATTCGAAAGCTTAATCGAATCTGTTTTCGGATCAAAAGAAAAAATTTTTGTTGTCGATCTTCTCTTTAAACCTAAGTAAAATTGCAAAAGATACTTAGACCAATCCAAGACCGAATTAATTTGACAAACAAATTAATTTGGTAACAATTTAAAAATAAATTGCTATCGATTGCAACTTACAAAGAAAAATACTAATAAAAAAAATATTTTAATTCGCTGACACGAGAAATTAAATATTAAGGAAAGAAAAAAAAATTCTGGAAGCCACAAATATAATTAATTTGACAAACGAAATAATTATAATTTTACACAAAATGTAAATCTCACACAAAAGAGAATTTTGTGAAAATTAGCTTCAAAAGAAAAGAATTTTCAAAGGTAAGATCACACAAAAAAAAATTAAATGTGATTGAAACAGCAAAAAAAAGATTTGAAGTTGATTTAAAACGCACAAACAAAAAAAAAAAAAAATTAATTTTATTGTTAACAATTTATTTCTTATTTTGGAGGAAAAGCAAAAAAAAATTAAGAGAATAAGTCAAAGAAATTTCCCGTCAGCAGAATTAATGTTTAAGTGACAAACACTTAATCGAAATAATATTAATATTAACAATAAATATAAATGTAACACCGATATCACGATGTGTCTCAGCACTAATGCGAGCCAAAATCGTGACGGTAATACAAAAAAAATTTATCAACCTTGACTTATCTGACTAACAGACAATGTCAAAGTTGATTATAATAATATTAATAATTATTAGCACACAACAAAAAAAAATTATTGTATAAGTTCGAAATTATCAGCTGACTAACAGCGTGATAATATCATTGAAAAATCAATTACAAGTATATATATATATATATATATATATATATATATATATATATATATATATATCACAACAAAGAAATTATTAATAATAATAATGATAATAATATTAATAAATATAAGCAATAAAAAATATTATTGGTCGTCTCGAACTGATACACAATCAGTGAGCCGAACTCAAAAATATTTTACACACTCACAAATTGTTAAACTCGCTTTTAAAGCGAGCTAACAAAATTCATGCAATTAAATTAAAAATGAAATTACGGTCGCGCAGAGGGGCAAATTTTCCTTCTTGCGTAGCAACGAAGGATAACCGCGCGGTATATGCCGTATAAAGTATATGTTCTCTCTCTCTCTCTCAATCTCGTTACACTTACGCCGCGCGAGTCTAACGCCGGCTAGTTGGGATTTTCTCTCTCTCTCCCACTAGCGGACTCGTGCTCACTCAGCACTACACGACTCCGCGACGCAATGTCTCTCTCTCTCTCACGCACTGGTTCTCTCTCACTCTCTCTCTCTCTCTCTCTCACAATCACAATATACGGCTAGGGGTACCCACGCGTCTCTACTCTAACGCGAACTCGAAATTTCAAATTTCTATTCTCGCTCTCTCTCTCTTACTCATACACACAATTCAATTATAATGGCATGCATCCATGCCATTATAAACCTATATGCTCTCTCTCTCTCTTTCTCTCTCTCTCGACTTCCAAAGCGAAAAAATTTTAAAAATAAATAACCCGCTGGTTATTATGTGCAGGTGAACCTGTACATAATAGGAAACACTTATTTTAAAACAAAATAAGGGAGATTCACCGAAAATCTCTCGACACGCAGGCGGTACAACTACCGTCCTGTCACGGTCGCCATTTGTAACGTGGTACTTCGTCCTAATACCCGTTACAATTGATTTATTAATTTAAACAGGGACGACGGCCCCGAAGAACGCGTCTTCGTCGTCGCCGTGGGTTAATAAATTAACCCGTCGGGACACGGTAGCGGAGATAGGACGATCTCCTTATACCGACACACGTGGCGGGGAAAATCGGGAATCGGAAAGCGGTTTGCGGGTTACTTCATAATTAAAATAATTACGCGACCGTTGTATTAAAAACAAATAAACAATATTTATTTATACTGAATTTACACGGAGGTGCCCGACAATAATTAACGGGGCGTTCTCCCGGTCGCGTGGTATATACGCGGCAAGCAGGGGCTGCCCCCGTGCTCGCCCCGCGCAATACCCAAACGATTTCGGTAGCAGCGGTATGCTACCGAACAAACACACGTGTCCACACACACAACACACTCTAATAGAATACCGACCAATGTCGGGTACTTACCGGGCTGGATTGTCCATGGGCCCTGGTGTCCGTCGGCGCCCCGACGTCTGCTGGCCGGTGGAGTCGGCCCGGTTTCCCGTCGTCCTCGACGGTGATCTGCAGGTGCGGCCCGCGGCCGCGGCGATTCGCCTACCTCGGGGAATACTCAACCCGAGGTATTTGGTCCTTCGCACTGCACTACACTATCGCACTTGCACTCGCGTACGGCTTCCCGGATTACGGACGAACCGGTCCGGTACTTCCCGTGGCGCGCGAAACTACACGTGACGAGGTATCAAAGAAGATGCTGTCACGGTCAAGACCGGCAGCGTACTGAGCTTTTCGGGAATTGTCGCATTCCCGAAAAGTATCTAACACACACACACAATAACAATAGAGTACATGGATGCTCGCACACATCCTCGCTCGTAGACATAAACACGCGCGTTTCGTGGCCTTGAAGAGGCAACGCACGAAACAATAACAACGTGCGAGATTGTAAGACATAATATTCTATATACAAGAGAAATAAGATAATACATTAAATATTATTTAATTCATTGCAACGACGTCTCGTCGCATACTATACTTGGTAATATACTTGTACAAAATAAAGGCAAAGACGTTTTTCAATAATGTATTCCACTTCAGTTTTAGTACTAGTAAAAACGAAAATAAATGCGAGTAATTAGGTTTGATCTGACGAAGAAAAACTTGAGTAATCGTACACCCGCAAAGCTCTTTGCGAAAATAAGGTGTTAAGTTCACGAATTTTTTCAAAAGCCTAGAATTAATATATAAAGGTTTAGAATCCCCTTAAATTGATCCTCTTTCCTAGTAGAAATGTAAAACATTTAGTAGGTATTAAATACCGTAGCCGCATTTTTTTACGTTACTAAATAGGTATTTTTTTTAGCCATTTTTAAGTACTAAATGAAACACTTTTTAACACTGTGATCGACCATTTTTTAGATTGATGAGTTGAAATACACTTTTACCCATTTCTCAGCGGCTTATATTAGTTACGACTTATTTCTACTTTTACTTGTTAATAAATGGCTCAATAATATGTATGCAAGAAACCTAACCCTACAATTTAAAACTTACATTTTGGATTGAAATGCTTTAATAACAAGGTCAAATCAACATCTTGTTTACTTATATCGATAATAAAAACAATTGACAATCTTCTTAAGTATTTTGGATTGACTTAAGTAAAATATAATGCGATATTGATGTCTGTAATCTAAGTAATAGTCACTTTTTACCTATTAAAAATCGGTACATTTTTCCAAGGCATTTACTAGAATCCCACCCATTTTAAATGTTCTCATTTCTACTAGGGTCAGTAAATACTTTATTGTAGAATTTGTGTGTGTACATAACTTTATAAGAAAATTTGTAACAGGTCGCCAAACATTTTTTTCATTTTTTTTTGAGTTAACCCCAGTTTGTTCTCTTAAAAAACTTATTCCAGGAGCTAAGAAAAGATTCATTTCTTAGAAGTGTGTCCTTTTACTTTCTTTCCGAATTCTTTAAACATTTTTATATTAAATTTTACTCAACAACAGTTCAACTATTAAAGTGTATAAGCAGTAAAAGAATAATTGTATATCAATTACATTGATTTTAAAGTCTACAAAATTTATAGTTTTTATAATATACAAAGTTTGTATCTATTTTATATAAAAAGAAAGCCTAGTTTTATGCTTAAAAATTCTTAAAATATTTATGAACTTACCAGCATTTTTGCAAAACTTTTTTTTTTCAATTTTGATTCTACTATCTCCATTTTTTTATTTGGATTTTCTTTATCCTTATCAATTGGAAAATGACTATTAATGGTTTTTATTTCATCCTCCGACAGTGATGATGTTTCCATCTTTCTTAGAGCGTGTTGTTTTAGACTGTTAAAATTTTTTAATGCAAATTTTCTTTTAAATATCTTTAAATATTATAGAAACTTCCTAGTAAAATAATCAGTTTGAAATTGCATGTCCTGGAAAACAGTTAAATCTGAATTACCAATCGTTCAGTAATCTTGCTGATTCCATTTTAAAGAAAACAAATTTTTCGTAATTTTTTTTGCGCAGCGCGATTGTGTAATAGAACTGACATGCAATAATTTAAGGTTCGATTTCAGTGCGTCAGTTATTACTTAGGTATTAAAATTAAAAAAAACTCACTTAATTAATATAGTTACAACTGGAAAATTCTTATTGTATCGAAAATAACGCCACCCTGTTATTTGTAAGTTACATTAATTTTATAAAAGTAATTTATAAAACTAATTTATGAAACGAAGTTAGTGATTTTTAATTTAGTCTCTCTTCAAAATCAATTTTTCAAATTTAACTTTCATGAAATTTTTAAACAACGTATACAAATGAAAGGGATAAAAAAGGTTATTTTTTAAGCAGTTATAAACGTTTTTGTTGTACACCCCACATCTCATTGAAATTATACCTTTTAGTTTAATTTTGCTAGGAAGTTACTATAAACAAAATTTAAACAATGACAATTTTTTAGTGTTGGAATTGCGATCGGCCCTTCTGTCGATTTCCCCCCCACCACCTTAAGACAATAGAAGAGCACGGTGTCCGTCGGAGGACTTACTCTCTCCTCAGCTACCGATCTGAGTTGATCGTTTTGGCGCCACCGCGAGATCTCGACTTTATTATCTTGTACTTTTAGTATTTTATTATTTTTATATTAAACAAAGTGAAGTGTTTGTGAGGTGTTGTTTTTATTGCTGCCACCACCCAATAATCCATCAGGTTATCGGCCCACCACCGCTTCCATTTGAGAAGGTTCTGCTTTTTGGTAAGAGTCGTGCATAACGAGGATGTCGGAAGAAGGAGAGAAGGCGACGAGCAGCATCACCAAGGGTATGTGAAAATTCTTAATAAAGTGAAGTGAAAATCGATTTGATAGCGACGCGGTGATTTGTGTTTAAAACGATATCGTTGTGCGATGCGATCTTAGACTAACATGTTATGCAAATTCACCGGCCGGTATTCATGGTTTATTAATTTTATTAATTTATTTATTAATCTATTATTAATCTTGTGTGGATGCGATGAGAAAAGCCTAGATGCGAAAAATTGTGAGTGTGATGAGAAAAAAAGTTCATAGACACGTTTGTCTTTTGTTCGAAAAATTCGTGGAACAGGACCTTGGAAAGGTCAGAGCGCGGCATTTGTTTGTACCGGGTATTGCATGCGGCGGGAACACGTGAGCGACGAAATAGGAATAGCAGAGCGAGAGTGCGAGTGAGAAGGAGAGCGAGAATGCGAGAGAGAAGGAGAGCGAGAGTGCGAGAGAGAAGGAGAGCGTGAGTGCGAGTGAGAAGGAGAGCGTGAGTGCGAGTTAGAAGGAGAGCGCAAGGCGGGAGCGGCCGAACGAGCTCGGGAACACTCGAGAAAGAGAGAGAAGGGCGAGTACGGGAGAAGGGCGTGTACGGGAGAAGCGGGGGTTCGGGCGCGCGCGAAGTGGGAAAGAGAGCGGAGACGCGTACTTACGTAGTAGGGAAACGAGCGAGACTAGGTGAGCGCGGAGCGGGGCGTTCTCGATGCAAAGAAGCGCGAAGTATGGCAGACGAAAAGCTAGATAGGCAGGATCTTGCACGCTAATTTCGGATCAGCTGATTTTCCTTTTCTTTTCTTTTCTTTTTCCTCTTTCTCGTACCGCATGCAATACAATATCGGTCCAACAAATGTCTAAGCAACTTTAAAAGGATATTAAGTACAAGTTAGCGTTAACAAAGTGATGCGCTTTTTAAAATGAGAATTGACATGAGAAGAGATTCCCCGGGCAGAAGGTTGGTCTAGACCTTCTTGAAAAGTAAATAATTTTCACAACAGAATCCGGATTCACATGTACCCTGTGTACATAATAAATAATAATTATTAAAGTGTTTTAAAAGTTGCATTCATCGGCACAGCTGGTCTGCTGATGTGCTGCAGGCGTCGTACGTTCTCGCAGTGCATTAGTGGGGATGTGGTTGGCTACACTTTGTGTTCAAGTGTTAGTTGGCTACATTCGCTGATGGTTTAACAGCTTTGTGTTCAAGAGGTTGAACCATCAGCTGATTGCGATACATGTTTTTCAGATATGGATCACCTATCAGGAGATCAGATTCGAGTGGTATCTGAAGCAATCAAGGCTAGGCGCAATAAGAGGGAAGTACTGACCATTCCGGTCAAAAACCAGCTAATTACTTACCCCTCTACCGAATTAGGCAATTTAGTAAAATCTGAAATGATTAAATGGGATTTGAATGATGCGAAAGAGATGGGTATTACAAGCGATGAGTTGAACGATGATGCGTTAGAGGTCGACCTGAGAGACGTGGACGTGAAGGGTAAAGAGATGGGCAGAGATATTGAATGCGAAACGGACTCTGAGATGAGCGATAAACGAGATTCGATAATAAACGAGAAGCGAAATTTCAGAGAAGCGAATGTGTTGAATAAAAATGCGCCGTTGATTATTGCTGATGAAAAATGCAACATAAGCATGCGAATTAAAAACAAAACTAAATTGCCTAATATTAAAAGAGATGATTTTTCAGATGAGATGGATGAAACGAGAAATGTGATGGAAAGAGTCACTCAAGTTATTGAGGAGAAAATGCAACCAGTTGCGAATTTGAGGATCCGGGTAGACATGGTGGTCACGGACATAAACAATTTCTTTGATTCAATGACGGGACGCGACATATCACAACAAAACAACTTGAGAGAAAATATTGATGAGAAGCGCAACCTCAACGATGAGACGAGACGAATGTGTTCGGAGATGAGAGGATGCATTCGTGAAGGACGAGAGGTGTTAAGGGAAATGAAAGAGGTAAGAGATGAGTTTTATGATAATAATGAAAATTATTTTGAAGATATTGCACATAATACGACGGAAAATTCGGGGCATGACGTTATATCGAAAGCGGATATAATAAAATTAATTAGATCGGAATTAGAGAAAGAAAATAATTCGGAAACTAAAAATTTTAACAAATCGAATGACATGAGTGAGTTTAAAGACGCGATTAAATTACTGAATGTGAGAGATTCGAGTACAAAGAGAGATTATAAATTATCGGTACAAATGAAATACGAACTGTTTATGGATTACTTTACTTCGGAATTAATTGCCTTGGATTTAATGTACATTATTGATGAAAACTCTAAAAAACGAGACGCGACGGAAAGAGAAATGTTAACGCGAGATCAGTTTAAAGTCAGAGACATTTTAATAAATCATATCGATCAAAATTATCATGCCAAATTAATTGATATTAAAGACCCGAAAGAGATGCTGGAAAAAATTAAGGAAATTAAGAGATGTGAATGTAGTTTATCGTCTGTTAACTTAAGGAAACAGTTGTATTCTTTGGTGTTCAAACGTAAAGAGAGAGTATCAGTTTTCGTTGACAAATTTGATGAAATAATAAGAACATATAATAATATTCCTCATACTCAGCCGTTTGCTGAATCTGAAATTCGTGATGCCTTTTATAATGCAATAGTACGAGAAGTGCCACAGATTCACGAACTTAATTTTGTGAACAAAAACGCGATGGGTAAGGATCTAAACTATAATCAATTAAAAACATTTCTTTTACAGCATGAAGCGATGAGGAAGGGAAGCGGAGGTGCGACAGTGAGCACTAGTGTGGAGCTCTGGCTGCCGCACAAATAGAAGGGATGCGTTGCTACGAGTGTCACGCATATGGGCATATTAGTCGTGAATGTCCCAGGAAAAACTCGGGAGAAAAATTATGCTACAATTGTAGGCAATTATCACGGGACCGTAAGGCCGAGAATTGCCCAAATCCCAGCACAAGTGATGCGAGCAACGAGAGACGTGGAAGAGGACGCGGTATTATGAGGTATGCGAGATTTAACCAAGAGAATCGAACTCTTGGTTACAAAAGACAATTTGGAAGTGATGAGAGAAATGTGAGAGATGCGCAAACAAAATTCCAGAGACGAGCTTAAAATCGGAAGGAGCGGGATGCGTAGATATTAAAACGGAAAAAAAAAATAGAATTTTAACCTTAAATAATGTGATTTGCGCGGAATCATTGTCGGAAAATTTGCTATCCTTAGGAAAAATTGTAGACAAGGGACTAGGCATTTATTTGGATAATAAGAGAGTAGAGATATTTGATCCCATTTCGAATTAAACTTTTCTTACTGGCATATACGAGAAACCATACTGGTTGGTTGAAGTCGAAATAGAAAAGCGAAGCGATAGTTTAAAATCAAGCTCGGAAAAATTCAATTGTATACCAATTGCGTACCTTCTAACCAGAAGCAAAATTAAGCAGACTCCTGATGTAAAATTAAATGAAATCCAAGAAATCGAATCCCAGTCAGAAATTAAGAATAAAAGTGACTTGCTGAAAAGTCGGTTTAAGCTTTGAAACAACAGTGACAGATAGAAAACTGCATAACCTTAACGAAATAACTATAAACCCTGATGAAAAAAATGAGATGTGAAAAAGAAATTGATAGCGACACAGAATTTACCTGTCCAATCGAATAAGTCAATGTTATGGCATGTGAGAATGGGTCATGCCTTTTTAAATTATCTGAGAAACTTGCAGAAGAGATTTCCTGATTTTAAGGAATTGAGTGATGAGAAATTTATAATTCCGTGCTTGAATGCGAAGTGTGTAGAATGACTAAAATGAACAGATTGCCTTTCAATGAGACGAGGATGAGAGCATCTGCTCAATTACAAATAATTCATTCGGACATAATGGGCCCGATAAGTCCGAAATCACACCCAAAGGGATATCGCTTTATGTCTGTATTTGTAGATGATTATTCCCGATTAGCTCAGGCATATTCCATAAAATTTAAAATAATACAGGATCGGTCTTGATCAGTTTGTTAAAACTTCGAGAAATTTACTTGGACGAGACGCGAAAGTCTGTTATTTAAGATCAGATCAGAGCACAGAATTTACGGGAGGCGATACAATTAAAGTACTCGAAACACTCGGAGCTGAATTGTAGTTGGCATGTCCTGATACTTCTCAGCACAATGGAGTGGCTGACAGATTCAATCAGACTATTCAGAAGAAAGTAAGAGCGCTAATGTTTGATTCTAAATTTCCAGAAAATATGAGGGACTTGGCTTTGGGTGCTGCTGTTTATGCTTAAAAATAGAACTCCGCACAAGTCAAATGAGATGGTTTCTCCTTTGGAAAAATTTAACCCAAATTATACCGTGAATTTAAAAACAATTTAGGCGTTTTGGTTGCATGGCTTATGTAAAGATTCAGAGAAAAATAGGTCCTAAGTTTAGACAGATTGCAATCCCAAGTTTTTCTTGTGGATACAAAGCCACCGGTTATGTCTTGTTCAAACCAGATGAGAATAGTTTTTATGAAAGTTGAGATGTGAGATTTAATGAAAAAATTGTTTTTGGTGACAGATTCACAAATGAATACAAGACTGGGACAATAATTTTGAAAAGGTAAACAACGAGAAGTGGTTCTTGAATTATGAGAAAGATGCGTCGAGAGAATCTGAGGAAATAATAAGAAAGGAGGGAGTAGAAAAGAGAAAGAGAGGTCGCCCGAGGAAATTACAAGCGAAAGAAAGCGAAATAGAAAAAGAACAAATATTAAGTAATCCAAAATATCATACACTGCTAGTAAAAATTAACTGTGACCCACAATCATATAGAGAGGCAATGAGTTCAGAAGACAAAGAAAATTGGTTGTCTGCAATTCAGCGTGAATTGGACTCAATGAACAAAAATTAAGTATGGGAACTGGTAGAACGATCTGAAATTGTGAGAGGCGAAAATAAACCGAATATAATAGATTCTAGGTAGATCTTGAAGAAAAAGATGGAAAAGGTAGGGACGTGTAAATATAAAGCGAGACTTGTTATAAGAGGTTTCAAGGATAGAAATGAATATGCTTTGGTTGAAACATACGCACTTGTTTCGAGATTAACCTTGATAAGATCGGTTCTAGCTATCATTAATAAATATGATTTGGACGGATATCAAATGGACGTGAAAACCGCTTTCTTGAACGGAACTATAAGCGAAGAGATATACATGGAATTGCCAGAAGGCATGAATGTGACGTGCAAAGAGAAGCGAGAAAAGGTCTGTAAATTGAAGAAAGCGTTGTATGGTTTAAAAATCAGTCCGAAACGTTGGAATGAAAGGTTTACGGAAGCTGCTAATAAAATAGGTCTAGTCACTCATGATAGTGAACCATGTTTATTTACTTGGCGAGAGGGGAATAAATTCTTGTTTTTGGTTTTATATGTTGATGATATGTTAATTGCTAGCAACGATAAAGTCCGACTAAGCGAGGTGAAAACTAAATTAAAATCAGAATTTGAAATGACTGATCTGGGAGAACCGAAGTGCTTTCTAGGAATTAAGATTTTACGGGATAGAGTGAATAAAACGATGAGATTGTCACAAGAAAGCTATATATTAAAATGTTACAGAGATTTGGGTTTGGTGAGATGCATCTGCAGAGGACTCCGATGCTTACAAACCAGGTAGCAAATCGTAAGAGACGCGATCGCGAAGAGAATGAGACGGAATCGGAATGCAAAAGTGACGAATTCAAACTGAATGTTCCCTATAGAGAAGCCGTGGGTTCATTATTGTATCTAGCAAATGTGACGCGTCCTGATATCACTTATGCAGTAAATATTGTCGGTAAGCATCGAATAAATCCGAATGAGGACGATTGGGAAATGATAAAAGGATTTTTGGTATTTAAAGGGAAGTGTGTCCTTGGGTCTAAAATATACTGGTAATACTGATGATATTCAGACTTATTCAGATGCAAGTTTAGCCGATTGTAGAAATAGTTGAGAACTAGTGGTTTTGTAATTAAATTATTTGGAGATGCGGTGTCTTGAAAGACACACAAGTAATTACATGTCGCATTATCTAACTGTCAAGCTGAGTATATAGCAATGAGCGAGGCGTGTCAATATAAAATTTCGTTGTCAAATGCTCTCAAATTGATTCTAATTGATGACTTCAAACCTATGATTCTGTGGTGCGACAATTAGGCGGCTAGTGCAGCCACACAAATAATAGGTAGCAATAAGTTGCTACGTATGATTGAAATTAAAGAACATTATGTGAGAGAATGTGTTAAAATGGGTTTTGTTAAAGTGATGTGGGTTAAGTCTAAAGAACAACTTGCTGATATATTTACGAAGCCTTTGGCTTTTGGTTTACATAATAAACTAACCTTCAAGATAATGAATGGATAAAGAGATGCGTATATATTATGCTTAATATGTGTGATTTGTATTTCTTTTAGGAAACAGTAAGTGATTGCAGGTCCGATCGGGAGGGAGTGTTGGAATTTCGATCGGCCCTTCTGTCGATTTCCCCCCACCACCTTAAGACAATAGAAGAACACGGTGTCCGTCGGAGGACTTACTCTCTCCTCAGCTACCGATCTGAGTTGATCGTTTTGGCGCCACCGCGAGATCTCGACTTTATTATCTTGTACTTTTAGTATTTTATTATTTTTATATTAAACAAAGTGAAGTGTTTGTGAGGTGTTATTTTTATTGCTGTCACCACCCAATAATCCATCATTTAGAATTACCTAAAATTTTATTTAATAATTTTAAAGTAGAATTTTCGTTCGAAATAGTCGCATTAGTATCATTTGCGTTATCTGCAAAAAATAATAAATTAAATTAAGAGGATGTCGCACTCGTACAGGATCATTATTGACTGAGAAATGCTATTTTTCTTTAATTTTTTTAGTTTTTATTAAGAAAACCAACGAGAACATTACTCTTCGTTGTAATATAAACTATGATCGTGTAAAGTTTGAAGGGGCTTAGTTTATTAAGTAAAGAGATTAATTGTTACAAAATTTCAGAAAAATTCAATGTGTTAATTTCTGCGCCAATTACGTAGAAATGTTGCAAAAGTTATAAGTTTCCCCTTGAAAAAAAGTTTGAATAAAAATTGCTACATGTATAGTATAAATTTATATTTTTAATCTCACATTAATTTACGATTGTCACATCAAAAAAATATGCACAGTTAATTTTATTTGAAATTAAAGGGATCATTCAGAAATTATTGAGGAATTTTACTGTTTTAAAAAACAAATTTTATTTCTTCATATAGTAAATGCGAAAATATAGCAAGAAATAATACATGCATAATAAACATTACTACGAGATAATTTTTACTTTTTTATGTAGCAAGTTTCACGTATTTAAAATTATAAGTTTTTCTGGTCAATTATAGTAAGTTTTAGTACATAGACAACACTGTTTATTACATATAAGTCGTCGTTGCTATAAAATATAATAAATTTTCTTATTTTTATAATAATTATTTTTCGATCGGTAATAGATTCGGATGGTAAAGTACGAGTTTGACATCTCATTAAGTAGTAGGAATAACAATAATGGGTAAAATCTATATTAGCGCATTTACTACACTGTTGCGCAAACTTGAAATAGTAGCCATGTTAAATAATATAATAAAACACAGTGCATTTATGGAAGAAACTTACCAGTAGTATTGAATGGTGCTATTATTGCAGTTTCGTTCAGTGCATTTAAACTAGTTGAAGGAGTTTTATTTCCTAACAGAGTATCTTCTTCCTCAGAATAATTAGATTCAGATTCAGTACATAAACGTTTTTTACCTTTTCCTGGTGTCATCACAACATCTATTGCATTGTTTTTTTTAATAGGTTTATTTTTTGTTGTTGAATCATCATCTATTCTTGCAGCTATAAAATATGAATTTTTTTTATTCTTTAATAATTATTACTAAGACATTTTTTACAGTATTTTTCGATCAGTAATATATTTGGGTGGCAAAGTACAAGTTTGGTATTTCGTTAAGTAAAAAGCAATTATGGGGTAAAATCAGCTAGCGCATTTATTACACTGTTTTTTTTAATATCTTTAAACATTTTTTTATTTACAATTAAATAATATATTTTTTTAGAACAGTTTAGGTTAATATTAGTGAACAAATGATGTATTAATTTATCTGGCGATTTGTGCGAATAATGTTGTTTAATAATTCTCGGTTTTATTTAAGAACGACGCACCAGTGATATGTAATACGTGAAAATATTTTTATGACAAATTGTAAGTAATTTAAATAAGATATGTGTAACTGTAAGTATACTTATTCAAAGATTGTCAATATTTAATAAAAATGCAGCTGATAAGGATGAAAAAATGTAACCAAAGCCTTTCTAAATAAATAATTGGATGATGTTCATTAACCCATTAATGCGCAAATGCACATTTTTGTGCACACATTTTCAAATACATAATTTTATTCGAAAAACAATTTTATTTTTGTCCAATATTCTATCTAAAGGGTTCTTGAGGGTGCTCTTTCAGAATCTGTTAAAAAATTTTGTAAAAAAAATGAACTACTTTATTAACTTTTACTTCTTTTAAAAAAAGTCAAAATTTGTTGTGCTTTTTATTTTGTAAATCAATTTTTCCTAATGTTCCTGTATTTGGCCAATCAAATTACCATCAGATATCGCGATCCGAATGTTTGACGTTTCCAAACCCTGGTTCTAAACTTTCTTCTTACCCTTAGTTTTATCAAAATGGCGGCTTTTGTAAAGCAGTGTCATTTTCAATTTCATGATTTTTTTCTCGAAAAGTATTAACTTTTTGAATTACTGAAAGAATACATACGAATTTTTTCAGAAGCTTCTCGGCTATTTTTTGATTTTTCAAAAATGGTCAAAATTCAAAAAAATCAAAATTTGCTCAAAACCCTGTGAAAAAATTCATACGTATTATTTGAGCAATTCTAAGTGTTTTTTGTTCTTGAACATTGTTTTACACAAGCCGCCATTTTGATAAAACTAAGGGTGAAAAAAATGTTGAAAACCTGGGTTTTGGAAACGTCAGACTTTCGGACCGCGATATCTGACGGTAATTTGATTGTCCAAATACAAGAACATTAAGGCGATGTCGGACCGAAATTACAGGAATCTACACCTTTCAACCCAAACATTGTGTCTAAAATATTGAATTAAAAATCTGAAAAAATGTATAAGGATCACTTAAAATAGAAGAGAGGGCCTAAAGGATTGATTTTTTGCGAAAAAAAAATTTTATAATAATAATTGAATCAACAATTTTTGGTCGGTAATTATTAGTAAAAAAAAACATAATCTTTCAAGCCAAAAATCGTAATTAAATAATTGATTTAAAAATCTGGAAAAATTTGGGTATATCGTTGAAAACATTTCTGAGGGCCTGAAGAACAGGATTTTTTAAAAAATTCAATATTTTCTTTATAATTATAGCTTCCTCTACAAGGAAGCAAAAATGTAATAAATGACCATTTTCTAGGCCCGATATCGCCTTAAGAATAATTGATTTACAAAATAAAAAGCACAAAAATTTTTGACATTTTTTAAAAAAAGTAAAAATTAATAAAGCAGTTGATTTTTTTACAAAATAAGTTACAGATTCTGAAAGAGCACCCTCAAAAACCCCTTAAATAGTATTTTTGACAAAAATAAAATTGTTTTTCGAATAAAAATAATGTATTTGAAAATGTGTGCACAAAAATGTGCATTTGCGAATTAATGGGCTAATAAAATCCTTAACTCCTTTGTAAATTTTTTTTATAATATCACAACCTAACAGTAACATCTGTCAATAATGTTTATTTACTTAAGTTATTATTCTCAATATAATACAAATTTTCATATTTTAATGATACTAAATATAATAATTCATCGAGGCCTACGGTAACTTGATCGGTAGTACTGTTTGTACTTCAGAGGTCCCAAGTAACCTCTCACGATTAATATAATGACCACCGTTGAATTTATTTCGCAAGTATTTTGTTTATAAATACATATTAGAATTAAAAACATAAATAGAGCCAAGTTAATAATATAAAAAAAAAGCAAAACATGGTTCGTGGAAGAAGTTTACCAGAAGTATTGGAAGATGCCATTATTGGAGTTGATTCCTTTATTATATTTAAAGTAGTTGGAGGAGTTGCATTTATTTACTGAGTGTGTTCTTCCTCAGCAGGATCATATTCTGATTCAGAATCATCACGAATATGTTTTTGACCTTTTCTTGGTGCCCTTGCATTTTCTTTTTCAGCATCTTTAAGCTATTAATTCTTTTACCAGGTTTATTTTTTTTGTTTTACTTGTTGCAGTAGATACAAAATCATCAATTTTTGACCCATTTTTTTTTTTTGAAATCGAGTTTGCAAAAGGTTTCCCGAGTGGGATCGACTTGGAACCTCATTAACTGGTGGAATAAATTTTAAATAAGAGGATCTCATGGTTTCCGAATTGATTTTTTACCTGGGAGTTTTCAAAATGGCGCCTTGATTGCAAAATTTTTGTCAATTAAACGTAGTCACATGCATGAATGTAGTTATTTCGAGATCAGTTAAGAAATTTTTATTCATAAAATATTACATTTCCAGAGAAATTGACAAGAATAAAATAATCTTAGAATTAATCGTAAATAAATGGAAATTTTTTTGAATTTTTTTGAGCAACTTATGAATTTTGCATTAATTTACCTTTTGCAAAAATAACAAATTTTCTTGAAAGGTTGTGAAAAAATTCAGGTGCTTTCTTTGAGTAATTCTAATAACTTTTTTCTCTCTTGACAATTTTAGCCTATCTTTAATTTAAAATAGTACAAAATTTTGACTTTTTTAAAAAATTTAAGCAGTATTTTACAAAATAATACAGATTCTGAAAGAGCTCAAAAACCCTTTATAGTATTTTGACAAAATAAAAATGTTTTTCGAATAAAAATAAGTATTTGAAAATGTGTGCACAAAAATTGCATTTGCCAATTAATGGGCTAATAAAATCCTTAAATCCTTTGTAAATTTTTTTTATAATATCACAACCTAACAGTAACATCTGTCAATAATGTTTATTTACTTAAGTTATTATTCTCAATATAATACAAATTTTCATATTTTAATGATACTAAATATAATAATTCATCGAGGCCTACGGTAACTTGATCGGTAGTACTGTTTGTACTTCAGAGGTCCCAAGTAACCTCTCACGATTAATATAATGACCACCGTTGAATTTATTTCGCAAGTATTTTGTTTATAAATACATATTAGAATTAAAAACATAAATAGAGCCAAGTTAATAATATAAAAAAAAAGCAAAACATGGTTCGTGGAAGAAGTTTACCAGAAGTATTGGAAGATGCCATTATTGGAGTTGATTCCTTTATTATATTTAAAGTAGTTGGAGGAGTTGCATTTATTTACTGAGTGTGTTCTTCCTCAGCAGGATCATATTCTGATTCAGAATCATCACGAATATGTTTTTGACCTTTTCTTGGTGCCCTTGCATTTTCTTTTTCAGCATCTTTTAAGCTATTAATTCTTTTACCAGGTTTATTTTTTTTGTTTTACTTGTTGCAGTAGATACAAAATCATCATCTACTTTTGCAAAACGTACACCTCTGCATTTTTTTTAATTTCTCTACATCACTAGGATCACTTAATTCCTCCAGACCATTAATTTTCATTTCTTCGATGGCTTTTACGTAATCATCTATGTATTAATAATTATTAGTCAACAAAATTTATCGATATTTTTTAACTAAATGAGAAACATTAAACAGCAATCCCATACAGTTGAGGGAATTTAAGTCAACAAGATCAATTAATTTTCACGTAATGAGAAAAACGTTTGAGTGGATATATATGCGTACATATAATTAGTTTTTACAAAATTTTATATAATAAAGAATTAAAAAGGCTGTGATATTTTATTAATTTTTTTGAAAATTCTGATTAGTCTAATAGTCGATGTTTCAATTTAGGCATTTTCAGGCAGCCATATTGAATTTTGGGTAACAAATTTTTTATATATGACCACGGATTCGAAAGGAGCAAGTTTTTTTTACTTAAGAAAATGTTTCTCCCAACTACGTTTAGTTACTCATAAATTTGCAAAGACAAAAATCAATCGACTATAAAATGTCCGCTTTGCCGTTAATGGGTTAAAAGGTAACTCGCGAATGTGAATTCCATTAACATTTAATCATAATTAAAAAAGAACCTTTTAGTTCAAATATCTCAATCGATTCAATGATTATGTGCTATTGAAAAATAGTTACAACTGTTATTAATTTTTATCTATTATTTCTACTAATTTTTAAATCTATTTTTTCAAATTAATACTTACTATTATATTATGATTAATAATTACTTGTATGAAATTAATAATAATTATTTAAAATTAATAACTTTAGACCATTTAGGTTAGTACAGTTTACTATAAAATAAAACTATAAAAAATAGTACTTTTCGATACTACTGAGTCTCAACCGAGTGCGAGTTTATTATATTTATAATATTTGCACGAGACAAAAATCATCTTTCGCATGTGTATAGAACAATATTTTTCAAAAAAAATTATTTTTTTCACTTCCCTAAAATAAAACGTTTTGTGGATTTCAATACATACATTTTATTATAACTGTGAAAATTAAAATATCTTTACCTTTTGGAAGGAGTAACAAACTCAAGTTTTATCCTCCTTACCTTGCCAGCTATAAAAATCACATGAAATTAGTTATAATTAAAAAACCATTTATTTATACAAATCTAGGCACAAAATTTACGATAATTTTGTACAATTTACGGTTATATACTCGATAAACTGAGTCATCTCAACATTTTTGGTAAGGGATTTATCTTAAACCAGTCAATATTTTCAAATTTTACACATATAAATATTTGTATAAATGAAGAGCACTGTTCTGCTACATTTGCGTAAATTAGTTGTCTTTTTTCAGCGGATAGGGAGGATAAAACTTGGGTTTGGTACCTCGCTAAGTACAAACACTGTTTTCGTGTAATAAGTTACTTACATATTTAAATTAAAAATTTTTACCATTAAACTTAATGATTTTGGTTATTTTGTACGTTTTCCAATTAGAGCTACTTGGTAAACATTCAATTATCGATTTTTTTTACATCTATTGATGGATCTGTAGGCCATAATACAGTATTTTCTTCTTGGTTGAGCCAATTAGAAGGTACGACTCTTCTTTCATTACCTTCATCGATTATAATAGCGTACTTCTTCATTTATACCTACAGAAAAAAACACTGAAAGCATTATATGGGTTTATCTCAAAATTAGGTAAAGTTTGTAAAAATAAATTTCATTTTAAGTAATTTTAAAAATTTCAACTAAAGTGGGTAAAAAATTATACTAAATGTGCGGGATAATTTATAAAATACTTCAATTTTTAATAATTTTTATATCACTGTATGGTATAAATCCGCCTTTTAGTCACGCCTATCCGTGGCATAAGTAGTCCATTATTTCACTCGCTATGCTCGGGCGCTAACCTCACGGTAGAAAAATGGACCGCTAATGCACGGATAGGCGTGACAGCGGATTTATATCAGCAGATGCTATAAAATTTTGTACGACACTCGTAACACAACTGGCCCTTTACACGGCATGTCTTATCACCCTCGCTGCGCTGGGGCTCCAACTACACGCCGTTAAATAATGGGCCACTTATGCCACTTGTATCGTAATGTACTATTAGATTAAATATCAGCAAAATAACACAATACTAGATATGAACGCTCGCTTCACTCGCGATTTACATATATTGATAATATAATGTAATATTTTCTTGATTCATAAATAATGATATATTTAAATTGCAAATCGAGTTAGAAAATAAAAATATAAATATAAGTATAATACATTGAAAAATCAGTATGAATTCAATTTATTTGACTAAATCTTGTATTTGAATAAAAGTATTAGTTCTAATATATTTATAAATATTTTGTACAGTCTGTTCATAAAAGTCATGTTTTGTATAGTATTTTTTTATATCTTTATGAATATTCTTTTATTTTAGATTTCTTACTCACACTTTCATTTTATCTCCCTCATCGTCACTTATTCTCTCTCACCCCTTTTCCCGCGCTCTCTTATTCGGTCTCTCTCTCACTCACATACTCTCACTCTGTTTCACTCATCCTCACTTTACTCCCTCTCTCTCACCCTCTCACTATTTCTATTCCCTTTTCCACGCATTCTCTTTCTTTCTGTCCCTCTCTCTGTTTATCGCTTTCTCTTTCTCGCTCACTCTCTCTATCTCTATCTCCTTTTCTCTCGCTCTCTCTCACTATCTCTCTCTCTCTCTCTCTCTCTCTCTCTCTCTCTCTCTCTCTCTCTCTCTCTCTCGCTCTCTCTCTCTCTCACTCTCTCGCTTTCCCTCTCTTGTTCATTCTCTCTCTCACTCTCTCATTAACGCTCTTCCTCTCTCGCTTCCTCCCTCCCACCTTCTCTGTCTGTGTCTATGTGTATGTCTGTGACTGACTCTCGCCGAGATGATTTTGGACGGACGGACGGACGGACGGACGCCAAACACTTTTAATGTAATTTTTAATATAATGAATGAAGATAGATTCAACAATATAATGAATAAATGAGTTTGAAAATTCAAAACTAAGGCAGTGCAAGTAACTATAAGTACAGATTTTGGTATCAAATTAGTCATCGAAGACATTACTACGGGAATTTTCTATATTCTATATCTAAAATATTGAATTAAAAATATGAAAAAATTTGTACATTTGTTCTCAAAAGATATATAAAATGGTCATTTTTGGCGTCCAACATCCTCTTAAATATTATAAATAAGACTTGTAGATTTTGTATTTAAAAAAACATTTCAATATTTATTTCTATTCATTCAATTACAGTTATTATCATCCTTAAAATTAGTTACTTAATTATTGGAATGTATGTATTATTGGATACGATACAAAACCTTGTGCAAAAATTTTACATTTAATCATATCACAAGAATACTCTTCAATATCGTTCAACTCTTTTACAATTGTTATTCCTAAAGTCTCGCTAGTGAGGTTTATTAAATTAAATAGGTTACCTATTTTTGAACATTTCTTCCCTATAATAAATACATTGTTGCCCCTCTTACCAATGGTTAATACTTTTGCGATATTACCGTTTGTAAGCATTATGCAATTATTTCTATCATCGCTAATGTTTATGCAACTCTGATTTTTCCTTAATACTTTGTATTGAGAATCAAATTTATAGGAAGTAACATTATAATCATTAAAATGCAGTTTTTCAACCTGGACATTATTTTCTTCATTATTTTTGTTAATGTTTTGTACCACCTCGAATTCAGAAAGCCTTCGCGCAATTTGCTGCAAGGGTTTGTCACCTTTCCTTATCAATCTTTTTAATATGGAAATATGGTTTTCAAACGGAAAAGCACTGAATTTATCCAAAGTACCGTATTTTTTTACATCTTTCGCCAAATGAATCAAATTATGTACATGAAAGGAAAGATTTCTTCTGCCGTAAATTTTTTGAAATCCAATCACGAAATCTATTAATAGACATTCAGCAAATTTTACGTTTGCTGCATCCGATACTAATGTATTATTTGTCAGGATGATTATACTAACATGAAGCATTAAAAAATTCTTATAAATCTCGGGTTTCACAATATCTTTTAATATAACAGGCCCGAAATATAGTAAAAAATGACGGTATTTCGTAGCTTTCCATTGTTTCCAATATTTAAGCGATCTACAGCGCCTGTTAAATTCTAATGGCAAGAGGTTTTTGAAATTTTCAAGCCTGTTTGATATTAAATTAATTTTATCGTCAGATAATTTAAAAAATGCGGAATTACCACTCTTATAGCCTAACCAATGTCTAATAAGTTGTTTTGTAACACCTAAATAAACAAGGTGCATGCTGTCAATGGGTACATTTAACACGGGCCCGAAATTCGGCAGTTTACTCAATATTGTTTCATCACGCTGATATTCACCTATGTATTTTAAATTTTGAAATTTAGTGTCTGTTCTTAACTAATTATTATAATGCATTGTTAGTTTTTTAACATCTGAAACCGGAAAGCATATTTTAGATAAATGTTCGCCTTTAATGATACATTTGCTGCAACTGGAATAACCAGAATGATACTTAGTACACAAAACAAATGATTTTGCTGGGGCATCGCAAATCAGTCCATAAATCCTGATTTTATATTTTTTTCCATTGTGTCCAGAATTGATTAAATTTACCGATTCTTCAATGAAATCTTTTAAAAAAATATTTGGGTCTTCGGGTTTTTTTACTCCATGGTACACGCCAATTAGATGTACTCTTTCATCTTCAAAATCTTTACACAGAATAACCCATAAACCTTTTTCTGACCAATTACCAACTATTGGAGCGCCATCAATGTTAATTAATAAATTGATAATATCTTCATTACAATTACGATTAATTCTATTTTCTATAACATTTTCTAAGTATTTGTGTTAATTAGTTTCACTTGATGTAGAGTGTTTAATAAATAAGATTTATTCAGGTTATATAAATGGTACAAACTGAGTCGACTTAATATTACATTTCTTATGGACGAACTACGCTCCGCGAGAGCTCACAGTCGAGTTATCGAGAGACACCGTATTTTCCATAGCAGCGAATCTTTTCCCCACTCATACACGTCATGCACATACACACACGCTCGCACACTCTCAAAAATATGAACCTATCTTTAGCAAACACCTTTGTAAACAAATCCGCAAGCTGCAATTCATTACGGATATATTCTATAAATATCTCATTCGATTCAATCTTGGATCTAATAAAATGAAAAGGTAACTCGATATGCTTAGTATTACGATTGCTAATTGGATACTTTGCTAATTGCATCGCAGACTGATTATCAATTTTTAAAACTATCGGCGAACCAATAGAAAACCCAAGTTCACTCAAAAAACGTCCCACCCAAACAATTTCGCGTACTGTCCAACTAGCAGCTATGTATTCCGCTTCGGTCGTACTCATTGCAACTACTGATTGCCTTCTTGTAAACCATGAAATTGGACCGTTAGCAAAACTCATAACGAAACCGCTAGTTGACTTTCGTTCATCTCTGTCTCCGGAAAAATCTGCATCAGAATAAGCAACAATTCCCCACTGATTCGCGTCAGTTGCATTGAACTCTATACCATAATCGCACGTACCTTTCAAATATCTTAACACTCGCTTCAATGCATTCCAATGGGTTTGGTTAAAATTACATACAAATCTACTCAGTAAATTTACAATATATGTTAGATCAGGTCGTGACACATTCGTTAAGTACATTAAAGATCCTATAGCTTCCCGATACGGTATCCTATAATTATACAACTCGTTGGATTTCATTAAAACGAGACCCGGTTCAGCTGGTGTCTGACATGAATTTGCATTTTCCATTTCAAATCTACGTACAACTTTTTCAGCATAATTTTTCTGGTGTATCAAAATACTTTTATTTTTACGATTTCTAATTAATTGCATCCCAACAAACATATCAGCTGGACCGACTTTCACTTCAAATTCGTTTTCCAATTTTTTACACACACACAACAAATCATCCATACTATCACCCATTAGCATACCATCATCTACAAATAACGCTAAGTACATTTTCTTATTTTCTCTATTACAAAATAAATACTGAATTTTCGGATGCACATGGCTCAAAGCCGAAGGAATTAAGAAATTTGCAAAACTTTTCGTTCCAGCATCTTGACGCCTGCTTTAACCCGTAGATTGCTTTATTTAACTTATATACTTCTTCTTTCTTCTCTGATTTTTTTATGCCTTCTGGAATCTTGATATATATGTCTTCTTTTAGGTCTCCGTATAGGAAGGCGGTTTTAATATCGAATTGTAGTAGCTCAAGATCGCTTCTAAGAGATTCGTAGCTTACCACAGGTGAAAACGTATCTTCGTAGTCTATTCCTTGTCTCTGTCTGAAGCCTCGAACACACAATCGGGCTTTGTACCTTTGAATGTTACCTGTCGTATCTTTTTTTATCTTAAAAATCCATCTTGTGTCTAACAATTGTACATTTTCGGGCTTCTCGACAATTTCCCATGTTTTATTATTTTCATGTGAAGTCAACTCATTGTCTATAGCTTTCTGCCACTCCTCCTTTTCCGGACAATTCAGAGCATTTTCAATATCTATAGGTTCAAACACTTCTACACTATTAATTTCATATCTTTTTGGTCGTTTTATATTATCTCTGTCTCTCAATAAGCGCGGTGTCCATAATATACTATCTTGCAATTTTCTTTTTCTAATTTTACATTCTTGTTCATTTTTGTTCTCTTCTTGCGTTTCTTTATTTGTCTCTGTTTCACTTTCTTGGTCAATGTCCATATCGTCTTCATTTCTTTCATTTCTTTCTTCCTCTGCCATCTCCATATCTTCTATTCCTTCTTTTTTGTTTGTAGTTTCTTGTTTTTCTGGTTTTTCTTCGTGCATTGGAATCCTTATTTCTACATTATTTTCTTCTCCCTTACATATTACGTTTCTTGCTATAATTACTTTACGTTTTTCCAGGTCGTACAATCGATAGTTTTCAGAATCCTTTTCATAACCAACTAATATAGCTTTTCTCGCTTTTGGTTCAAATTTCGTTCTTCCTACATCATTATTATATACATAAGCTTCCGTACCAAAAGCATGCATGTGTTTCACATTAGGTTTTACTCCAAACCATTGTTGATATGGAGTTTCAATCTTGTTATTTGTCGACGTGGTTCTATTCATTGCATACACGGCCATTGCTACTGCTTCTGCCCATAAAGACTTTTGTACTTGTTTTGTGCACATCATTGATCTCGCTGATTCGATGATGGTCCTCATTTCTCTCTCGATGCGTCCGCTCTCTTGCGGGCAATATGGTGCAGAATTTAACCATCGAATTCCATTGTTCCTTAAAAATTGTTGAAAGTCTTTATTACTGAATTCTAAACCATTGTCTGATCTGACAATTCGAATTGTTTTCTTTAAAGAAACATTTACATATTTGACAAAATCTTTAAAATATGGCAGTACATCGCTTTTGTGTTTTAAAAAATATACAATTCTAAAACCTGATTTTCTATCTTTTAGGAGCATAAAAAACTTTGCACCTCCCATTGATTGAGATATTAGACCTCCCAAATCAATATAAATAGACTCACCAACTTCATAATCAATTTTGTCTTCTGGATGCTTGTTATACGGTAGTTTGTGCATCTTTCCTAGGGCACATCCTTCACAGAAGAACTCCTTATCATTGACTTGGCCGGTCCCTTCGATTGACTTGTGCTTCAACATATTCTTTAATGTTCCTTGATTTACATGACCAAGTTTTTCATGTAACTGCTGCATGTTGCATGTTCCTACATTTGACTCCACCTGAGTAACTATTTCAAAAAATAAACAACATATATTATTATAATATTTTATGCCTTGAGCAACTATTTCTTTCGTTTTTTTTGTTTCGATGTTGACTTTGTTTTCTTCGAAAATCACTCTCAGTCCTTTTGTTGTACAGACGTTGGTTGAAAAAATATTTTTTCTTAGCGACGGCACACTATGGGAAAAAGGTAAGAATTTTGTCCTAAAATCGTAGAACTCTTGTTGTGATAGGTGCAGAATAATGAAATTTGAGGGTAAGATAGTTGATGAAATATGCTATCTGGGAAAATTAAAGTTATGAGTTCAAGGTCATTTTATGACCTTCAAAAATGAGATCAAACATGTTAGTTTTATGAAAAAATTTAGTTTCTTCTTATTAAAATGAGTAAAAATGTTAAATTATAATATATTATATAGATATTTTGAAATATTTTTGTCTGCTGATTAGAACTGCTGAACTAAAAAAATCGAATCACTTTTTGCTCTTAAAAAACGCAGTAGGTTAATTCTTGAAAGTTCCTTAGAAAACTTAGAACTGAACGGGTTCATGAGTGTGTGTATATATATATATATATATATATATACACACACACACACATACTATATATATAGTATGTATATACTATATATATATATATGTGTGTGTGTGTGTGGGTGGGACTATGTGTGGGAGTATGCGTGTGTTTTGGATTAGTTTTTATACGAGATTGTTAAATAATTGTAGTAAATTTATCTCATAAAAATACATTTTATGTAAATTCTTTGGTAGACATAAGTAAACATAAAGTAAATATAAACAACATTTGTATATTTGTATATTTGCAAATAATATTTTGAATATAATTTTAATCTAACTCACTGGATGAATCGTCACTACAACTCATATCATCGTCTGAAGTAATTTCACTGAAAAATAAGTAAAATGCTGCATTAATATATGTGCGTGCGTGCGTGTGTGTGTGTGTGTATGTGTGTGTGTGTGTGTGTGTGTATGTGTGTGTGTGTGTGTATAGTATTGTATTTGTTTAGTACGTAATATAAATGCGCATTAGTGTTAAGACTCAAAACAATTATTTTGATCATGCTCTAAAATATGTGTGAACGAAGTTCGAGGTACTAAGCATTCGTATTAAACGATTACAAAATGATTATTGTAATTATACCTGTCTTCAATGAATTCTCGTATATCGGATGAAACTTTAGACGTTTTGTGCGAATTTAACCGCCCGTTTATGTAAATTAGAGAAATTTTAGGATCGGTTAAATAGACTGCTCTATTAAAAACATCAACTATCCTGTTTTTTCTGCTATTTTGACGAGAATGAGATGTCATATTTTTCCGATATAACTTATGCCATGATTCGTTCGCGTCCTCTGAATAATATGCCATTGGCAAAGGAAATCTGCGTGCAATATGACAGCCATGTTTTAATAATTTGTGCACTGTGGGTTTCATTCTTGCCCACGGGTACAGTTCAAAATGCATTTGATACGTTTTCCAACAAAATTTTTCAAGCACAATCAAATTAAGTTTTCTTTTGCACTTAAACGCTGACAGTATTCGAGCCATGTTACGTACTAAACGGACATCAATCTCAAGAGCTTCAGCAAATAATGTTGGATTCTCAAAACAACGTCTAGCCACATTTCCTGTGTTAGTAGTTCCGTGACCCTGCAGTACCTGATCCACTCTGACTCCAATCTTATTGTAAATAGCTTGCTGAATAAATTTCTTCCGTGTATCGAATTGTTCTGTAAATATTAAAAATTAAATTAAATTAAATGTACGCAAAGTGGCTTTTTTAGCTCTTGGTTCAGATCATATTTTTATCATGTAAAGTAAGTATGATCCTCGCGATATATATATATATATATATCATTTTTTATTATTAATTATATATATATATATATATATATATATATATAAACAAATATCGAACATATTATAGCGTGCAGAAAAAATTGAAAACTCCCGCAAAGAGGATTAAATATCTTACCCTTTAAATTTTTACGGATATCCCAGGTTCTTACTTTTATTCGATATAAAATGTTAAGAAGATGCTCAAACGTTTTAATTTCATCATGTAGAAGTCCCAAACCAAATTGTAGCGAGGATTCATTTACAATGAAATTATCAGACAAATTACTAAATTGGTGTGCAGTACGCAAGCATAATGGGCACCTACTAGAAGCGTTGTTTTCAATAATTATGTTGATGCATTTACCGTCGAACATAGTTTGCGACATATTAAATGAAACCTTGACAGATTTTTTACCCGATAATTTAAACTTATGTGGCTTAAGACACTTTATTTCATCTGTCAAACGGTTATACTCGCGAAGAGTTACTTCTTTATCTTTTTTTTCTAGAGCTATTCTAAGAGGTCGACAAAATCGAATGCTTTGTGGAGTAGGATTTAGCCAAGAATATTTGCCTGAAATAGAGGTCTTCAATTGAATCACTATAAAACTGGTAACAAAAAGTGATTGAAGGGCATTTGAATTTTCATTTTCAATGTTTTCACATTTTTGCTGTGCATTGGAATGTCCCGAAGAGCTATCGAACCCAAGGGTCGCAACCAATTCTAAGTCGAGTAATTCATGTTCATCCCATGTTAAAGCAACACTCTCGCACAAACGCTCTGCAGTCTTATTTAGCATATCCTGCATAGAAACAGATACAACGATTTCAGAAACTTTATACTGTTTCGGTTTACATTCATCCATTGCTCTTTTAATCAATGGGTAAGATGGATATAGTGAGCAGCCACGGGATAGGCTATCCGTCACTAAACCAGAATAGGTTTTCTTGCTATAATCATACTCTAGAAAAAAGGCTAAAGCAGATTCCTGTGAATGAATCGCAATTGTATCAACAGATTCTATAGTTTCATTCATATCACTCCTGGTATCCGCATTCTTCTGACCTATTTTAGCAGCTAATTTAATCGTTGAATAATTATATAAATCGGACTGTAGCAATTCTTTAGCTCGTTTGTATATGGTGCTTCTTGAGGCATTTGCGATAGGTACATGTTTTCTACCTGTATTAACGCTCTTTTTACTTCTTTTATTAGGACGTCCGACTTTTTTTGTTTTTTTCGTAGCTGGCCCCATGCTTACAGAAAAATATGAAACATTGAATCAAATAACAAGTTTCTTTCTCCCCAATATAAAAAATAAATATTCCAAAACAGCAATTTAAACTACAAATACAAACTTATGAATTTTCACTTTACATGATTGCTAATCATCCGAGTATTATTTAATTATAGCTTACAAATTATCAGTTATTTAGAGATTAGACCAGTTTTTTGAAATTTTAATTTATTAAATACATATAACATTGTCGTTGATTGATATAATATCAAGAAAATTGTATGCTGTCGACCTACAGCAAAACAAATAATTCTAAATGTTTTACAGAAAAATCGTAGTTCAAAAAGATTTTCTAATCCATCTATAGATTGTATTTGTAAACTATAAATCATTAGTTATATAAATTGTACAGAAATAAAATTCATAATAAAGTAACAATAACAAAAAACAAATTTTTATTATTTTTGTAGCGCATCACAATATATTATTTTTTATTATTTAAAGCGGAACTATAAAGTAGATTTCTTATGCTGTCTTACATGCTAACGATACACGTACGACTTAATGTACCATTAACAAAATAAATAAAATATCCCATACACACATATGAACTTTTGTTACTGATAAAAAAATTAATAAGAGAATCAGATTACTTACTTGGACATGTCACTAATTACTTTCTATGCTACAGTCGATTAAAATACACAAACTGGAATTCTACCTAATGTAAGTAAAGAACTATTGTATATTGTCGATGAAGCCACGATGTTTTAAGTTATATTACCTTTATATTACAATAGAACTTGAAAGACTACGACAAAAGCAGCTGAAAACATTTTCAAGCACCACTCAATGATGTTCCCAAGTGTACAGTACGTGCGCTTGCTGGTGTTTACCTTAAGAGATATATTACATAGTTTCCGTGTAGATGTATACAAACAAGACTTCATCAGAAATATAAAACTATGAAATGAAACCATAATATTGTAGGGATACATATTATTGCATAATATTGTAAGGATACATATTATTGCGCGCTTAGGTGTCTATATATATAAAAACAAATATACATCCATGCACTCGCTCACTTCTGAGTTTTCTGAGGAACTTTCAAGAATTAACATGCTGCGTTTTTTAAGAGCAAAAAATGATTCGATTTTTTTAGTTCAGCAGTACTAATCAGCAGACAAAAATATTTCAAAATATCTATATAATATATTATAATTTATATTTCATCCAGTGAGTTAGATTAAAATTATATTCAAAATATTATTTGCAAATATACAAATATACAAATGTTGTTTATATTTACTTTATGTTTACTTATGTCTACCAAAGAATTTACATAAAATGTATTTTTATGAGATAAATTTACTACAATTATTTAACAATCTCGTATAAAAACTAATCCAAAACACACGCATACTCCCACACATAGTCCCACCCACACACACACACACACCTATATATATATAGTATATACATACTATATATATAGTATGTGTGTGTGTGTATATATATATATATATATACACACACTCATGAACCCGTTCAGTTCTAAGTTTTCTAAGGAACTTTCAAGAATTAACCTACTGCGTTTTTTAAGAGCAAAAAGTGATTCGATTTTTTTAGTTCAGCAGTTCTAATCAGCAGACAAAAATATTTCAAAATATCTATATAATATATTATAATTTAACATTTTTACTCATTTTAATAAGAAGAAACTAAATTTTTTCATAAAACTAACATGTTTGATCTCATTTTTGAAGGTCATAAAATGACCTTGAACTCATAACTTTAATTTTCCCAGATAGCATATTTCATCAACTATCTTACCCTCAAATTTCATTATTCTGCACCTATCACAACAAGAGTTCTACGATTTTAGGACAAAATTCTTACCTTTTTCCCATAGTGCGGCACATACAATACGTCTTCCAGCCTTCCATCCAGCCAATTTCCATTTACGTACCGCTTTATCAAAATGGTTCCAATGCCTTCTGCTTCCTGGGTATAGTCATGACCAAGGCTTACACTAACCTTTTGAGTTGGAGAAAATTTATGAAACCACTCTCTTCTAAAACTAATATGGCAAGTTGCGCCACTGTCTGTAATCCATAAGTCTTTAATATCAGTACTTGACAAATATTTATTCATTTCAGATATCGTATTTACTTCTATAGTCGGATTCACTGACACTATAAACGCACCCGCGAAACTTTTCGAATTTTTGTTTTCATCGTCAAAATCATTGTTATTATTTCGAGACTGACTTGTGTAATTTACATTTACATTGTTGTTGTACCTGTTGTCCTTGTGTCCTCTGTTTTGTTCATCATCTCGAAGTTTTTCTCGACAATTCCTCCCAATATGGCCGATATACGCTGGCAATAATAACATTTTCTAAAATCACCTTGGTTTGGCTTTTGATTAAATCTACCTTTTGGAAAACTACTTGTCATCGTTGTGAGAGCACTTATTTTCTCATCTTCCATAGTTAACCTCTTTTCTTCTTTTATCAATCTCTCTTGTAAGTACGAAATAGACTGTCTTGTGCTATCTACACTATCCCAGGCTGATGAAAAGAATCCAAATTTGCTCGACAATCCTCCTAATATCTTTGCCATTACCACGTTTTCAGACACGAATTCGCCGATGTCCTTTAGCTGTCTCGCAATATTTTGCAGTCTATTTATGTATTGTACAACTGATTCGTTGGTCTCCATCTTGCACATATGAAATCTTTGCAGTAATGCCAATTTATTTGTTTCCGAGCGTTCTTCATGGAGTAGGCATAATTTCTCCCAAATCTCCTTTGACGTGTCACATGTTAATATATTTTCTATTTGTTCGTCCGTCATTGTTGTAGTCAAAACTATTTGTGCTCTCGCGTCATTTTTGTCCCATTCTCGTGCTCCGTTTTCATCTTGTTCGTTCGGTCTCTCTTTTCTTCCAGTTATGTATTCTTTTAATCCCAGCGAAATCAAAACTTTCATAGCTTGGAATTTCCATGTCTGGAAATTCGTTCCATCGAATTTTCGCAGGCGTCTTATGTTCACTTCGTCACTCATTTTCGAGCGGTGATCGTTTTTCTTTCCTTCTTTTTTTTATTATTTTACACGAATTTTTACTTTTGCAAGTCTGGGCCCATAACCTGTTAATTAGTTTCACTTGATGTAGAGTGTTTAATAAATAAGATTTATTCAGGTTATATAAATGGTACAAACTGAGTCGACTTAATATTACATTTCTTATGGACGAACTACGCTCCGCGAGAGCTCACAGTGGAGTTATCGAGAGACACCGTATTTTCCATAGCAGCGACTCTTTCCCCCACTCATACACGTCATACATGTACACACACGCTCGCACACACGAATTATACGAAACATATTCTAACAATTTATTTATACCAAAATGACAATAAGTACCCCCATCCATTTCAGCAACATGTGTTACTTTTGGAGTTTTTTTTGTCTCATCGCTCTCAGAATTAACGAATAATTTATCGAAATCTAATTCTGCGTCATCATAACTAGAAATACTATCTGCATCACTATCACTAAAGCGATAAACGTCGGAATCAGTGCTGCTATCGTCATTGAATGTCATTTCTTCATCAGTGTTTGAATCACTATTATTATTTACGATATTGTCAATATATTCGCAGGGATGCTGGTCACTTTGTGCATTAACTACATTAATATCAATCTCATGAAAGTGTAAATTGAAAGCTGCAGTAGTATCATTTTCCACTGAGATTTTAGTCAATTCTGGTAGATTTGTATTGGTTTCAGGAAAAGGAAGATTTTCAGTCGAAACTGTTGGTTCATTGGAATTACAAATATTACTTTCAAAAGTTGAATTTGAAGTAGAGCACGAAGCTTCTACTATCTGAAAATTCTCTGCCATTCGTTGTTGGGCTAATCTTCGAATATGCCTTGAAGTCATTGTAAAGTCATCTTTACGTTTTCGAGGCATTTCGCTAAAAAAAAACATAAAATGTCCATTGTAAATAATGATAAATATTTCTATCAATTGTCCAGTAACATCGACTAAAAACTCTTATATTGCTGTAGACTACATTTGTGGACAACTAAAAATTAGACTATAATTAACCCCCTGGCGCAGTTTCCCGAGATATCTCGTTCAAACAAGGTTGTTACCGTAGCCAGTAGGACGAGATATCTCGTCCAGATGTTTTTGGCTATAACTTTTAACTCATACATTTTTAGAGTACGTACGACCCCGCAAAATAAAGCTGAGGACTTTCTCTTTAAGATTAGCTGAATTAAACTTTCGATTATATCCAATAACTGTTTCCAAATTTCCTCAAAAAAATTTAATAATTTAAAAGTAACTTTCTTTTCTGAACAAGCAAATAAAAAAAGTATGCATTTGGTGATGGAAAAGTCGGGGAAAACGCTTACGCAGGAGGGTTAACTTGTATTCATTTTACATGTTGATTTATGCTTAAAAAGACGAGAAAATATCGAAAAAAATTTGAAATAATGTAGCATATTAAGTATAATGTACTTTACTATAGTTCTTGACGGATCTAGTGAATCTGATTACAGCTTTTTTAAAAGCAGTTTAAAATCTTTAAATTGTAACAAATTTTATGAATATAAATTAAATAAGTATTGGAGTATTTACATGTTTTAATTGACTTTAAAACTTTTCAGAGCCTACTTCAGCTCTTTTAAAAAAATATACATGATTTTGCTTTAAAAGTTTATGCCTTTTTGACTAATAATTACCGACCAAAAATTGTTTTTTCATTTATTATTAAAAAAATTATTTTTTCAAGCTTGCTATACAATTTTTTTCAGATTTGTAATTCAATATTTTAAATATAATTTTTACGTTAGTAAACAATATATGAAGATATTTAAGATAAATTTATAGTACTAAATTTTCGTCAAAATTACATCAATTGCTTATTTTTCATACAACTTTGTTCCAAATCAATATTTTTCAGCTTAATTTTTTTAAGGGGATGATAAATTTAAATTTTAATTGCACATTTAAACGATTTCAAAGGGATGTCGGGCTCAGAAAATAGTAATATTTATACTTTTTTTACAAAGAAATTGATTCATTTTTTTAAAATCCTGATCGCCATGCTTTCGAAATCGATAATTTAATTATGATATTTGCGTTGAAAGTTTATATCTTTTTGACTAATAATTACCAACTTAAAATTATTTTTTTCTAATTATTATAAAAAAAAGTATTTTTTCAAAAATCCAAATACCCAGATTTTTTTTTTTTTTTTTTTTTTTTGTTATTTAACGTCGCTCTATTTATGCTGCCAGGGCTAATCAGCGACGGAGGTGAACGGTGTGTCTGTAAACAAAGCACGTGTAGTTGAAACAGTGGTGCTTGTGTCCATCGGAAGATATCATCGGTCACTGTAATTAGTCTAATAATTACAGTTTCCTGTCCTCCCGATGGAACCACCGCGATCCTCTTTACATCTTCGCGTCCCTAACGTTCCCTATAGTTCAGATGCCCGTGCCTCTCATGCACTGACAAGTGCACGAAACGCACGCGCACCTGAACTGGCGTCACATTATAGTGACACGCCGAGCCACTGAGTCGCGGTGTTCGAAAAATGCACATGAAAAAATTTTTAGAGGTACACGTCTGGGATCGAACCCACGACCCTCGGTGTGAGAGTAGGGAGCTCTACCCATGAGCCACCGCGGCTCTAAATAAATACCCAGATTTAATTTTTCAAATTTTTAATTCTGTATTTTATATATAATTTATATGTTGAAAAATGTAGATCCCTGTAATTTGGGTCTGAGATACTGTTAAATCTAAAGTATACTTCGACTTGATCTCAGTTTTCTTATGGTTTCGAGTTTAAGTGCATATCTCAATTAATTTATTTGAGTTATAAGCGATTTAAGTGGAAGTGATTTTTCTTCAAAATTTGCTTTAGTGACCCATAACTCTGATAAATTACATCGTTAGAGTCTCTAGCTCTGAAGCTTTTACATATGTATATTATTTTATAACAATCCTACAATTTGATCGAAATTCCTTATCCGAAGATGTGACACTCTCCTTGTAAGTAAAAAAGTACATATTAATTGAATGTAAGTTTAATTAGTAAGTACAAAAGTTATTATTAATTAAGAAGTGAATTAGCGCTTTAGCGAGGGCAGTAATTCATCCAAGTCATGTTGATATATGCAGAATGTCATATTAAGGAATAGTTGGATTTGACCATTGATGGTGTGATTGCTCGTCAAATCATAATTGAGAATCAATGTAAATCTGAAAGGAGCTCTATTGATAAAGGACCTTCGACAACTTGCACTTATTCCTTTTTGAAGTATCCAGATTATATTACTATCATCCAACTTTAATTGATGAATTTAAGTATTTAAGTATAACTGAAGCTGAAGAACATAGTGGTAAGTCTTCTAAATTACTTTCTTTTAAAAAAAATTTATAAGTTCATAGCAACTCAAATAATTTCTTTATATTTATTTTAAGGTACTAATGTGGTTCACATCAAAAAGTTTGGTGGATGAATGACTACGCTAGTAGCTTGTATTTAGACCGGGCGCTCGTGACAGAAAAAGTGGAACAATTTTTTACAGGCTGCCTTCTGGTAGGGGTCATATATATAGTAAGAAGCTACAGATAGATATAATTTAAAACATTGTTTAAGCTATAATGCATATATAAACAATATATTTAATTAGCATATAAAAATAGCTTCTAGGAACAACTATTTACAGTCTGCTATTAAACTAAATAAAAGATAAAAAAGTACTATTGAGTAAAATTTTATTGGCAGACGTTTTTCTCGACTTCGTAAGTTTACCATACTAATGTAATTTGGTGACAAAATTATGCAACTAGGAACAATTTTTTACAGTCTGCCATGTACAATTTAGACTTATTTCGATACAAGGAAGCTAAAATTTTACGAGGCAGACTGTTTGTAAAATTATTAATACGTTAATCTTATTAATTAATTAGCAAATTTATTGCAATAACTCGGAACAATATTTTACTATCTGCCTTTTGAAAAATAAATAATTTAATAATAAATATTTCAATTTAAACTATTGGCATACTAATTTGCATTGTTGCAAATAATGGCAGACGCGATTAAACTTGTACACAAATAATAACAATTTTTGGCAATTTTTTGCAGTCTGCTTTTGCTGACGTTATTATTGTTAGTTATTAACAAGGCTACATACTTTTAGGCATACGTTTTAGGATTGTACTAGAGTGAATAATACCAATAATTCGTATTAAAAATTTTTTTCCAACGAAGTTAATATTGTTTCCATTGTATAATTGTTATTTATTGAATAAATATGAACATTTTTTACTATTTATTGAAGTATATTTATTAAAAAAATAATTTTGAGTACTTACGAATAAGGAAAAAATTAAATGTCAAAGTAGAATATATAAATTATTTTTTATTTTAAACCGTAACGATGTTATGTACATGGTTTGCTTATAACTTTATATACAATGACAAATAATAAACAATCTTCTTTTATAACACTAATTGCTCTCATCTGATGTAGATGTATAGCTTTCATATTCTTTATTAATGTCTACACTACCATCACTTTCAATATCATCATTGTCATCGTCCTCATCATCAGGAACATCATCATTATCAAAATTACAATTTGCATAAGTTTCGAAATCCTCAATGGCATGTTCCTCATTTGAATTATCTAACCAAAACAAAATTATCAGATATAATATTATTTTCGAATATTTATTAGATTTAATGTGTTTTTTTATATGAAAAGATTTCAATTTATTTTTTAATATGAAAAAATATTAAAAAAGAGTAACAAGCTGTACACAGTATTTTATAAAACTTATATATTCTCTTAAGGCAACACTTTTAAAAAAGAACAAATGTTGCTTTAATAGGTTGTAATCCTCAAAGAATCAAAATTAGTGAAACAAATTTAAATAGAATTTAAAATTTAAATTTAAATTTAAACAGAAAATCGATATTAAAAAGATACACTTTAAAAACAATAATGTTAAAATTAACAATATTACTTGTTTATAATATTTTGACTTTACTTTAATATTAATAAAGAAATATGTCAGAAAAAGTAAATTGTGTTAAAAAAAATAGTGACAAAAAAAGTTTAAAAACTTTATTTGTAAAATTGTTTTATAATTTTTTATATTCTTTTTACAATAAAAAGAATTAAATAAAACATTAAAAGAAAAGTAATTTTTAATAGTTAATTATAAACTAAATTTCATATTACCTTCTGGATTTTCATGAGGTAGAATTATTTCTCTTACAATTTCTGGAGTTTCAGGTCCATCAAACCATTTAAAACTATACTCTCCATCATTGTTTAGGATCCATCCGTAATTGGTTGGATCCAATAAGGATGGATTATTTTTATGAGCATTAACCCATAAATTACTTATATATGCAGTTCGTAAAATTTTCTGTTCCAATTCTCTCGAGCACAGTGGTAAATTTGCTGCATCAAATGAAACTATTTTTTTTTTAAATGTTTCCATGTCATCGATCATTCCATAATTGATGGAAAAAATGTACGACCTAGCTTCATTAACTGATTTAATATTTTTTAATTTGTTTTTTTTTGTAGAGTACACTTCGCAAACAAAGTTTTCCATTGTCTGCTTAACTTCATCAGTTAAAGTAAGGTCTGCCAGATCTCGAAAAGCCTGTTGATAGGTTTGATTAGATTGCAAAATTGCAAATGGTCGGCCCTTACCCTTTTTATAGAAAGCTGGTGTGAAATCACATCCAGTAAAGGCATGGAAACCAGGTAATGATGAACAAAGCAAATTGCCTAAGGCTTGCTGTATTTCGCTGACGTTAATATATCTGCAATTATTTCCTACTCCAAATAGCAACCAAATTTTTGAATGCACATCAAAGTGAATAATATTTGCCAAGATTATAACTAAGATATCAGTATCGCAACACCTAATAATGACATTCTTCTGCCCCTGTAACTTATTTATAAAGAACGAAAATTTTGTGTCGGCTTCAAAGTGTCCATCGCAATTAATATCTGATAAATTTGTTCTATAAATTTTGTTATTTTGGCTGATATATTTATAACAAGATTTGAATGAAATATATATTTCTTTACTTTCAAATAATGATGCAATTTCATCGCTGCACCAATGTTCTATCAAAAACGAAACAAAAGATTCTTTAAATTTTATATTTTTTAATTCTGCACAAAAATCGACCGGCCGATTTTGATTGGCTCCTGCAAAAAAAAAAAAAAAAAATAATAGAAACTCGTATAAATGACTAGAAAGAGATTTTAATGTTGATACATTCTGGGAATGTCGGAGTCAAATTGCAGGGATATACACTTTTCAATCCTAGATTTTATCGAAAATGCTGAATTAAAAATCTAAGAAAACGCACACGAATAACTTAAAACATAGGAAAAGCCTGAAGAAGTAATTTTGTAAGTAAAAACAATGATTTTTTAGTAACTATTGAATGAATATTTTATGCTCAGTTATTTAATCAGTCATTTAGTCAAGAAAGGCGTCATCTTTCTACCCGAACATCGTAATGTAATTATTGATTTTAAAGGAGAATGCCCAGGAATAAAGAAACATTTGACTACCTAACAAACATATATTGCATTAAAAAAAATTTGGGGAAATGAAGTGAAAACTCACAATTAAGGAAAAAAAGCCATTTTTAGCATTGAAAATATATCGATATATAAAAATTTTCAATATATATAGTTATACTGGCAATTTATTGCGTGGGCATTCTCCTTTGCAAAAATTTCGGTGTATTGTTTAAAACATGTCTCAGTGCCTGAAAAACTGGATTTTTTTTCTGACTTTTTTTCTTCATTTTCTGACTCCAACAGCCCATTCAATTAAAACATGTAACTCTATACTTAATTACCTGTAATGCAGTATTCTCTTGATACATTTTGTCTGAGAATGTGTTCATTATCTTTTATAGATGGTTTTTTATAGACATCAAATATTAAATAAATTTCTGCGCACTCTGGGCATATTGTTGTAATTAATTTAGCTATTTGCTTTGAAAGCTGGCCAAAAGTTTGCGGTATTTGAGTCAGTGTGCGTAATAAAAAAAAACCATCTATCAATAAAACATCAATCTTATCGGGTTCAGCGTGATTATCAATACTATTCTCCAATAATTTACATAGAACCGACTTATCAGTTTTCATTATACTTTCATCCAAATGACACAGTGGAAAAGGCACAGGTGTTAGTGGAAATGTAAGTATCTGAAAATGTTGAGTAAAAGATTTAAAAATGTAGTATTTTAAATAATATTTTTTTAAATTTTAAATTAAATAAAAAAACCCGCTGCGAATTAATTGGCACTTTTCTTCCTCAAATTAACAGGTCAATCCTATATATACTACATTACTCAAGTACAGTATTATTCAATTATTTTAAACAAAATGTTATAACATTTATACAAATTTTATTCTTTTCTACCTAAAGTTCAATATATAAAAGCTTGTGTATCCAACATTAGAGACATGAGAATTGAAAGTGCAGCCAAACATGGAAAATTCCTAGTCTAATTTCCAAAAAATTAAACTTCTTTTTATTAAAATCTAAGTTATTAGTATTAAAGATTACTTTCATCGCATTTATTAATTTACATATAACTGCCCAAATACTGCCTACTAGTTTTTGATTTGTCCCGCTATTAGGAAATTCACTTTATTTTATCTGTATACATATTATAATTTTTTTAAATATTAAATTTGTTTTCACGTACTTTATTTCCCGTTTAACAATACATGTCAAAAAAAGATTAAAATAGAAAAATAAAGGTAAATTCGTTAATTTTGTATGATATCAATTAAAAATATAATAAATTATCTTATTTGGCTTTTCTATGAATTTCCTAAAAATATTTTCCTCCAAAAATATGGTTAGATTAGCATTAGATTACTTTATAAGTAATCAAAATTTTAATAAAAATTACATTTTAGATTATGATTTTTTTCTTAAAACTCAATCCATACAATAGTTTGAAATTTTTTTCAACATATATAATAAAAATTTTTCATATTTATGAGTCATCAAATATTTTGCACAAAAATATATAAAGCTTAATAACTTAGGTAATAGTAGATATTTTTAGCTGAAAAACAGTAGGGATCTGAACTACCCAAAAGACTATTATTTCCCAAAATTTCAAGTGGATTAAATGCTTTTTATTCTTTAAAACTTTTCCCATAGAAAACCCAATTTTTCACTTTTTTATATTTTAAATTAAAGCCAGTCGATACAATTACTTGAAATTTTTACAGTTTATGACCATTAAAGAGTTTCATCATCATGAATTTTTTCAGCACATTTCATTCACTAATTTCCGTAATATAAAATATTTAAGAAATAATCGTTTTTTTAAATAACTCGAAAACTAATAAAAATAATTTACCAAACCAAAATCGAGTGGATAGGTTTTTTGATTTTCTAGAAAGTACATTTAGTCCGATTAAGAAAAATCAATGGCATTATCAAAAACTTTGAAGAATTAGTTTTTTAAAAATCAAAAATTGTGATTAAAATAAAAACTATTTGTAAGGCAAATATCTACATTCTTTTCCGGTATTCGGAAATTAAAAAGTAAACTAAATTTTCTGTAAACACGTTATTTCGACTCCCCACGTGTTAAAACATACTTCTAAAATGTTTTTAGTATTCGAAAAATTTTACTATCACTCTATGAGGAAGCGATAAATGTAACATATCTGCTTCCGAAAAAGAATTTGGTTTTTAATCTGTCAAATATTTTTTGTTTTAATGACAATTTTTTGATAATATTAATTAAAAATTGAGAAAATTACCTTTATTTTTCTATTTTAATCATTTTTTATTACATTTTTATAAAGATGAGTACATGGAGAGAAATGTAGTAAAAATTATAATATTGCTAGTAAGTGAGAGATAGACTGCAAAAAGGAGGAATTATTTACTATAATTTGCAAGAAAATTTATTAAACTTATAGTAAATTTTAATAGAAATTATTGTAATTTTTACTATAACTAGTAATTTATACTACAACATTTCTCTCCGTGTATTGTTAAACACAAATACAATACGTATTAAATAATAAATAGTATATTTTGTCACAAAGGAGGGAAACTTAATTTGGCCTCGTTTAAATGTTTTACCAGAGCGAAACGACGGTAAAAACTTCAAACGAGCTCAAATGTAGTTTCTTTCTCGAGTATGAAACTATGTTTTGTAACATGACGTTAGAGAAACGCGATTTCGTGAGATCGATTTTAAGCAATAGAGAGAGAGAAAATGTCGTTTTGCCCCCGGAGTGTTACAAAATACTATTTTGATTTGAAATGTATTATAAGTATGATTTATTTAAAATAATTATTGTAATATTTTATTTAAATAATATAATTTTAAATACCTTATCAAGATCTATCTCCTCTTCTAAAGATATCGCAAGTAATCGGCCAAATAAATCTCATTGCAGCTGGACCTCCTGTACTTTACCGCCAACATTTATTTTCTTTTTTTTTAACATACTTTGAAAATTAAATATTTTAGTATTTTTTATTTTATATTGGCTAAAATTATCTGGATTTTTTGAGCAATAATCAATAAAAGCTTTTCGTTTTTCTTGACCAATCTTTTCAATACTTCCGACAAATTCCTCTACTTGTGTAGGAGCCGCTTCACCAGTTGAAATGTTGAATAACATATCTTTGTCATTATTGCACGAAAACGGGTTCATACGATTATTGAAAGCAGCTGTTAACTTTTCAATATCTTTTTTGCTTTGATCAATTCGATTTTTTACTAAATCATTGCTGACGTCTTGTTTTTTTTGTTAATCCACATTCTATTAAAGTTTGAGAAATTAATGTGCATCTAATGGCATGATTCAAACTCCATCTTTGACGAGCAGAAATCGAGTTACTCAAATGCGCAATTCCTGTTAATTTTCTGCCAGACTCAGCATTAATAGTTTGCTCTAGCGTTAAATCTAATGGTACTCTTGAAAAAAGTTTATCAGTTTTTTTTACTCCAATTAACAGATTATTTCTAAGACCAGGATGTGATTCATCAATATTTAGTAACGTGTCATGATAGTAAGTTAACCACCGCGCATAATTTCTATGGTTAAAAGTAAAAAAAATATTTGCCATTTTTGGTATAATATGTTTGTACAGTTCAAAATTACTCATTCTTATACTTCGTTCAAAAATTAAGAAATATTTAATTAATGAAATATACTGACTATAAAATTGAGCTGTTTTTCAATAATATCCAAGCATTATTTCTTTATGAAATTCAATGAACTGTTCAATTATATTATTAACATTCAAATTGTTAATGGTCTAATTGATTATTTTGTAATGATGAGATATATTGTTTGATATGATCATTGATAATGTTAATATTTTTTTGTTCTAAAAAAAATTCAAATTCTAAAATTTCAAGACTAATTGCGGCTAAAATATGCAATTTTTTACAACGATTGTAAATTTTTCCCTTAAGAAAACTCGCTTCTGATCCGCTTCCAAGAAGTTCTGCCTCAATTAAAATGATTGTCAATCCACATCCGTCAATATAAGTACCTACAGCCTTTAAAAAAGCCATTGAAATGTGGAAACCACCCAAATGAATGAAAAGATTTTTAATCTCCTCTTTCTCTTGGCTTTTTATAACCATAGCTATTTGAGCGATACCTAAATCATAAGTTAATTGAGCATATTGTTCTTCACATTCCTGCGAAATTTTAACCGCTCGTCTCATCGTTTCTATTACAACTGATTTATCGGTCGGCGATTTATTAATTGGAGTCAAATATGATACTTTTTGTTTTTTACTATCATCTTTTATGATTTTAGCATTGAATCCTACCCACATAGGTGTTGTTATTTTTAAAAAATGTGACATCATCCACAAAACATCAATTTTACTTGCTATGATAAAATCATCTGGAATACAAAATTTGTCATGGACACTGTAAGGTTGTAGTGTTTCACACAATTTTGGCTTCTTGGCATAATGTGGAATGTCAATTAATATCTCCTTGAAACTTCGCCTTCTTTTGTTTGAAACAATACTTGATTGTGAGCTGATTTCAGTTTCGTAATTCTTGATAGTGTTTGTGTTATCAACATTATCTAAACGTTGGTCCACAGCTTCCATTTCCCCATCAGATGCAGTTTGAACGTCTTGAACTGCAATTCCTACCGTATCGTTCATTGTTGTTTGACCTTTGGAACTCTCAATGAAACGATCAAAATTATCGAAAGCTGTCGATGTATAAAGCCCTCTCTCAAGAATCATATCGGATGCTGAAAACTGATCTTTGTTGGCAATATTATAGGTAGCTTCCGTTTCCAAGCCTTCAATTACATCATAACTACATATATGACCAAAGTTGTGAAGAATTTTTATTATCTTTTTACTGTTGGTCAAAGATTTGACCGTGCTACTTAATATTATTTGTTTTTTTGGTTTTACTAAGCCGTTTGTTACTGCATGAATAACATCGGAAGAAAAGGATTTTGACAATCTAAAAGTACGCTCGTTTTTCCTCCGCCTATAATTAAACCCAGCAAGTAATGTTGTGTAAAATGCTGATAAAGACGATGGTATAGTGCATTCACCTTGGATGAGATCAGTTACATCAACAGTATTTCCAATTTTATTTGGTACTAATTGTCTTATTTCTGATCTTAAAATAAGAGCCGCACGAAGTATAATATCAGTCTTAGATATGTTTACAGCATTAACTGCAATATCACAATTTCTTGGGTAAATGATTTTTGGTACGTTTGGTTTTGTAATAATTTTTATCGATTTTTGAAAATATTTAATTAATTTATCAGGAATTCTTTTTGCACAGAAAATATCTTTATTTAATGATACATCGTTATAAGATTCCAAAAGAAAATCTTTAAATAAATCAATTGCAAACGTAAGATAACAAAACTGTTTTTTTTTATTATATATTCTTCTATAAAAATACACAATTTTTTAAAAGCTTGTTTAAAATGATTTCTGTTTGTATGCCAACTTGTTTTTTCTTTATTTTTAGTGATACTGTTTACGCTATATGATGATTTACAATGTCTATGATAATTTATCATAGCATTGGAATTTTCAATATTACTCAACTTTTGCAACAAAACTACATCGTTCCATCTTGTTGCATAATGCCTAATGGATTCAAAAGAACTATAATTATTTGTGAAGCTTAATATCACATTTCTATTTTTAACTCTTTTGTATCTTTTGGTACAAAATAAACATACTTTGGCAACTTCTTCGGTGATACTTGCGTTAGTAGAAAACGTAGTCGCGTTACTACTATCATCTAACGCATTCGACAAAGTATCTTCATTAGTCTCTTCCTCAGCAATATCCCTAAAAGAATGTAATATAATTTACTACATAATTATAAGATTGTAGAAAACACAATTTTTTTTATTTTAATAGAATAAAAATTTGCTTTTTAATTAATACACCGTTTTTTATTGACAATGGGTTGACTTTTTTTATATATCTCTGTAACTTTAAATTAGTTATTTTTCAAAAATCTCTGTCAACGCATATTCAACTGTAGAATTGATGCGTATAGAATTGATGTTACTTTTTATCGAATTTTGACTTTCATAATTGTTCACAATTTTTCGACTGCGAAAGCTAGATCCCTGTAATTTGGCCATAATATCTCGCGAAGAAAAAATTATTTTTATTAATATGATCATCATTAATCAATAAACATAAGTTAATTGATAACATTATTAAAAAAACGTATTATTTATTGAATCTACTTTTTAGTTCGGAGATATAAAAATTTTTTTAATTTAACTGCAAGTAGTTCATAATTTAATTTCTTCAACTATTCGCGCATTTTCTTTCGTGCGTATATATAATATACATACTTATCAAAATCTTTCTATTTTTATTTTTTAAACAATCAAATCTTGATTAACTAATTTTAATAATAACGAAATAATTTTTCGCTTATTTATTTATATTATTAAAGTGCTATAATTAATAAAATAATACTTAATTATAAATTAATAATAAAATAATAATTGCTTAATAAATAGTAATTAATAAATTATTATTGCCAAACATATTAAAATTTAAATAAGTGAACTTAAATAGAGATAGGTGTTAATAATTTATTACTTAAGTATTTTAATATTAATTTATTAAGTATAATTTTATAAATTATAAGGTTTTAATAATTGAAGCAAAAAATTATTTTTATTGTTAGTAAAATTAATTAATCTAATTTTTGATTGCCTGAAAAATAAGAATAGAAAAGATGATTAACCTATGCCAGAAAAGAGACTCGTGTTTACTCTTTCCAGCAAAGGCTATCACCTGTCAAATATATATATATATATATATGCACTAGAAACTCCAAGCGCGCTAGAATTTTTTCGGTTCTTTGATATTTGTTGTTATATATATATATATATATATATATATATATATATATATATCTTATTTATCATGTATGTATGTATAATTTTCGTATACTTTTTATATAAATACTTTTCGTCTTATACTTTTCGTCGTAAGGGGGAATAAAGTTGAACTTTCTCCCATACAAAATATTTTTTAGATAATCGCAAAAACTAAACAAAGCAAATTTTTTAATATTTATATTAAAAACAATATAATTATAAAATAATGCAATTTCATAAAAATAAAGTACCAACACATCACAATGTCAATTCTTTCAAATATTTATTCTACGTTTTATAGTAGAAATAAATTTATGTACTTTATACATTAATGGAGAGCTCGTATAAATATCGATTTCATAAAGTTATCGAAAACACTAATTTCTACGATTTTCTTAAATATTTAAAGAATTTTCCACCTTTTTTAGGAGAACGCATTAGTGTATAATAAGAACGCTTAGATAAATTAAAAAAAAAATACGTGTATAAATATATGAAAGTTTTTTTATTTATTCTTGAACTGTTAAAAATTTTTGGCAGTGGTGCCAACTTAAATCGAGGCGCCAAAAATCATCCTCTGAATTAACGTGTTCTCCAAGCAACTTTTGAGTTAAAGTCTTCTCCAAGCGATTTTTGAGTTAGCGTGTTGTCCAAGCGAATTTTGAGTTAACGTGTTTTCCAAGCGATTTCTGAGTTAACATGTTCTCCAAGCGATTTCTGAGTTAACGTGTTCTCCAAGCGAATTCTGAGTTAACGTGTTTTCCAAGCGATTTCTGAGTTAGCATGTTCTCCAAGCGATTTCTGAGTTAACGTGTTCTCCAAGCGAATTCTGAGTTAACGTGTTTTCCAAGCGATTTTTGAGTTGACGCGTTCTCCAAGCGAATTCTGAGTTAACGTGTTCTCCAAGCGATTTCTGAGTTAACGTGTTCTCCAAGCGAATTCTGAGTTAACGTGTTTTCCAAGCGATTTCTGAGTTAACATGTTCTCCAAGCGATTTCTGAGTTAACGTGTTCTCCAAGCGAATTCTGAGTTAACGTGTTTTCCAAGCGATTTTTGAATTGACGTGTTCTCCAAGCGAATTCTGAGTTAACGTGTTCTCCAAGCGATTTCTGAGTTAACGTGTTCTCCAAGCGAATTCTGAGTTAACGTATTTTCCAAGCGATTTCTGAGTTAACGTGTTCTCCAAGCGAATTCTGAGTTAACGTATTTTCCAAGCGATTTCTGAGTTAGAATGTTTTTATTCGGAGGCGACGATATAAATAAAATAGACAACTATTCACGCTAAAATAAAGTTAAAATTAAAATAAAAATAATCTTCATCGCAAGCATTAGACATAAAATCGGATAAATCGCTATCCATCCACGAGGAGAAAGTTTTTATAACATATTTTAAAAATATTTACATTAGAACACTCTCTTATTCTAGATGGGATATTATCCCACGTTTCCATAGCTAAATAACTAAACGAAGATTTACACGCAAGATTCTTAACATTAGGTAGGTTAAAAACAGTATTTACTCGTTTGGATCTACGCAATTCATTGCCAACAAAAGCCAGCTTATCAAATAAATATTGAGATGTTTGGGTGGCCAACAATTTATACATAAAAAGACCAAGGAAATATTTCCGTCGAACATTTAATGGAAGCCAGTTTAGCTGATCTTAGAAAGGCTGCAATGCTACCTCACGTTTTAGATGGAAAATGAATCTAACAACGGTATTACACATGCGTTGAACTTTAGTATTAAGATAAGATGGAAGATCTAAAAATACGAGACAAGCACAGTCAAAGTGAGGAATAATTAACGCATTAGCCAGCAAAATTCGAGCACGCACAGTGAGATAACTGCCTTTGTAACGTAAACGATACAGCGCTCCATATATACTAGTAGAGATTTTCGCTATATGTGCATTCCACGATAGATCACTAGACAAAATAACGCCCAAGGACTTAACCCTAGTGGACAAAGGTACACATATATCACCTACTATAACAGGTGGTATGTTGACATTCTTCAATCTCAGCATCATTTGCGTGGAAGCAAACAAAATGGCTTCAGTTTTTCCGACGTTTAATTTTAATCCATTTTCTTGAGTCCAAGCAATAATACAGCTATATCCTCATTCAATTTTGCAAATGTGAAGACCAGATCAGATGGTTTGCATTGGATATAGATCTTAAGGTCATCAGCAAAGAGCATATGCTTCGTAAACTGAGAGAGAGAGAGAGAATAAGCTAGAGAGATAGAGAGAGAGAATAAGCTAGAGAGATAGAGAGAGAGAATGATAGATGGAAGGAGAGATATAGAGAGAATGATAGATGGAGAGTGAGAGAGGGGGGAGAGAGAGAATGAGTGATAGAGAGAGGGGGAGAGAGAGTGAGTGAGAGAGAGGGGGGAGAGAGAATGAGTGATAGAGAGAGGGGGAGAGAGAATGAGTGACAGACAGAGGGGAGGACAGAGAGAGAATGTGTGATAGAGAGAAAGAGAGAGAATAAGAGAGAGTGAATTCAAAGATAGAGAGAATAAGAAAGAGTGAATGGGAGATAGAGAGCGAGAGCGAGAATGAGAGAGAGAGAGAGAGTGATAGAAAGCGAGAGTGGGAGCGAGTAAGATTGAGGGAGAGCGAGGGAGTGCGAGAGTGAGAGTGAGTAATAATGAGGGACTGTGGGAGGGAGAGAGCGAGTAAGAATGAGGGAGTGTGAGGGAAAGAGAGGGAGAGTGAGGGAGAGAGAGGGAGAGTGAGGGAGAGAGAGGGAGAGCTAGGGAGACAGAGAGAGAATGGGTAAGAGATTGAGAGGGAGAGAATGAGATAGATAAAGAGAGAGAATGAGAGATAAAGAAATAGAGAGAGAGAGAGAATGAGATAGATAAAGATAGAGAATGAGAGATAAAGAGATAGAGAGAGAGAGAGAGAGACAATGAGATAGATAAAGAGAGAGAATGAGAGATAAAGAGAGTGAGAGAGCTAGAATAAGATAGAGAGTAAGAGAGATATATTCTCTCTATCTCTCTATCTGTCTCCCTATCTCTTCCTCTCACTGTCTCTCTCACGCCAAGATAATGTTTGTCGGACGGACGGACGGACATTATAATTTATCGGTTTTTTTTTATACCACTTAGTAATTATAATAATAATTTTTTTGTCAGTAATATAATGCATTAACTTATGTTACACATATTTATCATAAAATATCTATGTTTTAAGTATTTTTTGCAAGAATAGGGGAGTTTTTACAAAATCGCTCAAAAAGATAACTTTAATATAATGTAGATTTAGCGTGAATTATTATTTTACATATGTATTATCGGTTATATTAATTCTTCTTTAGTTATCTAATTTATTTTATATGTTCTATTTTATATGATTAGAGCCATCCGGTTGTATCAACTTTGGCGCAAATAAATATAGTTATCAATCAATCTCTCATTCTCTCTCTCTCTCTCTCTCTCTCTCTCTCTCTCTCTCTCTCTCTCTCTCTCTCTACCTCTAATTCTCTCTATCACCTGGATATATAAGTGTAAGTTTAATCAGCATTGCTGTGTTATTTCATCTGTCATTTCTTCTGTATTTCATTGCGTCATTATACGTCATTTTTGTTACTATTTATTTATTTATTCATTGTATTCATTATATATATTCTTCCTTATTTTATATTGCGGTTGATATGCAAACGCTAACTATTTTGTTATTTAACTATTTTGTTATTTATTTTTAAGTTTTAATTTGTTAATCTATTAATTAATTGTACATATATTTTATTTTGTTATTTTAATTCTTTACTCTGTCATGGTTTTAATTTTATATTTTTGATATGCAATTTTATATTATTATCTAGTTTTAAAAAAGTTTTACTCTATGTATCAGTTCGCTTTCTGCCCCATAATTGGCCCAATGAATACATCAATCAATCAATCTCTCTCTCTCTCTCTCTCTCTCTCTCTCTCTCTCTCTCTCTCTCTCTCTCTATCTCTCTCTCTCTCTCTCTCTCTCTATCTCTCTCTCTCTCTCTCTCTCTCTCATTCTCTCTCTCATTCTCTCACTCTCTCAACCTCTCCCTCACGCTCCCTCACAAACCCTCATTCATATTCACTCTCTCCCTCTTACAGTCCCTCATACTTACTCACTCTTACTCTCGCACTACCTCACTCTCCCTCATTCTTACTCGCTCTCACTCTCGCACTATATCACTCACTCCCTCTCACAGTCCCTCATTCTTACTCACTCTTACTCTCGCACTACCTCACTCTCCCTCATTCTTACTCGCTCTCCACTCTCGCACTATATCACTCACTCCCTCTCACAGTCCCTCATTCTACTCACTCTTACTCTCGCACTCCCTCACTCTCCCTCCATTCTTACTCCGCTCTCACTCTCGACACTAGATGCCAATCATCCCTTAACAGTCCCTCAGTCTTTACTCACTTTGCTCTCGGATGCCAATATCTCCCTCATCTTATTCAATTTCACTCTGCCACCCTCACCTCTATTCTCCCTCACTCTCTACCTCTCATTCTCTCTCTCCTCGCTCTATCTACTTATCATTCTCTCTTAAAACCTCTCCTTCTCTCTCTCTCTTACGCTCATTCTCTCCTCTCTCTACTTCTCTTCGTCTATCCCTCTCATTATCTCACTCTCTTTATTTCATTCTCTTCTCTCTCTATACTTCTCATTCTCTCTCTCCTCTCTACTTCTCATCTCTCTCTCTTCTCTACTTCTCTTTTTATTAAATGTTTTCTGTATAAAGAATTTATTCTTCTTTTGTTTTTACTCCTAATTTTTAGTATTCGTCAATTCGTGTTAAAAATATATGTTCTTTGTATTTTTCTTGTTCTCGTATCCATTTTTTTTTTACAAAAGTTACAATTTTCTTTGATAATATTTGAATGCTTACGTATTTTTTTCTGAAATACAAATTAAGAGTTATCCATTACTATATATATTTTTTTGCTTAGTCTATTAATAATTGCAGCGTAATGAACTGTTATAGCGAGATGGAAAAAGGAAAAGAGAGAAGAAAAGAGAAAAAAAAAAATTTATTTTGATGCAATACAGACCCTCGCTTCAATGTAGACCTGCTTAGTAATCTTTTCCTTAACGTAAGGTTAGTAGGAGCGAAGAAATATTTAATTTCTTCGCTCCCCCTCCCCCCCTCTTGAAACGTAACGAAAACGTTGAATATAGCTATTCAAGGCTCTCGTCATGAGTTTTTTTTTTTCTTTTTCGGCTATTATAAACAAAGAATCACTTTGACTTATTTATTACTCTCAAGTACCCTTCCTAGTTCTGTCAATAATAATCTTTTATACCCTA
>JANSJX010000150.1:0-63187 GCA_026168455.1 Theocolax elegans
TGCTTTTATTCATTGAACTTGGTCATTTCTGAATTGAACTTGAGTACATTCATTGAACTTGGCTTTTTCTGAATTGACTTGTAATTTATTTATTGAACTAAGCCATTACGAATTGAAGTTGGTTTTTCCTTTATTGAACTTGACTTTCATCATTGAACCTGCCATTCTAAATTGAACTTGACATTTATTATTGAACTTGCCTTTTCTGAATTGGAACTTTATTTTATTTATTGACTTGACTTTCATTCATTGAACTTGGCCATTTCTGAATTGAACTTACTTTACTTCATTGAACTTGGCTTTTCGAATTGAACTGACATTTATTTATTGAACTAAGCCATTACTGAATTGACTTGTTTTTCCTTAATAGAACTGACTTTCATTCATGACTTGGCCATTTCTGTGATTGAACTTGACTTTACTTCATTGAACTTAGCTTTTCTGAATTGACTTGATATTATTTTGAACTAAGCCATTACTGAATTGAACTTGGTTTTTTCCTTATTGAACTTGACTTCATCATGAACTTGGCCATTTCTGTGAATTGAACTTGACTTTACTTCATTGACTTAGCTTTTCTGAATTGAACTTGATATTTATTTTTTGAACTAAGCCATTACCGAATTGAACTTGGTTTTTCCTTAATTGAACTTGACTTTCATTCATTGACTTGGCCATTACTGAATTGAACTTGACATTTATTTATTGAACTTGCCTTTTTCTGATAGAACTTTACTTTTATTTATTGAACTTGACTTTCAATCATTGAACTTGGCTTTTCTGTATTGAACTTGACATTTATTATTGAACTAAGCCATTACCGAATTGAACTAGGTTTTTCCTTAATTGAACTTGACTTTCATTCATTGAACTTGGCCATTTCTTAATTGAACTTGACATTTATTATTGAACTGCCTTTATCTGAATTGAACTTGACTTTACTTCATTGAACTTGGCTTTTTCTGAATTGAACTTGACATTTATATTTTTTAACTAAGCCATTAACCCGAATTGAACTTGGTTTTTCCTTATTTGAACTTGACTTTCATTCATTGAACTGGGCCATTTCTGATTGAACTTGACATTTATTTATTGAACTAAGCCTTACCGAATTGAACTTGGTTTTTCCTTATTGAACTTGACTTTCATTCATAGAACTTGGCCATTTCTGTGAATTGAACTTGACTTTACTTCATTGAACTTAGCTTTTTTCTGAATTGAACTGATATTTATTTTTTGAACTAAGCCATTACCGAATTGAACTTGGTTTTTCCTTAATTGAACTTGACTATCATTCATTGAACTTGGCCATTCTGAATTGAACTTGACATTTATTTATTGAACTTGTCTTTTTCTGATGAAACATTACTTTTTTCTTGAACTTGTTTTTTGATCATTGTACTTGACTCTACTTTTTAAACTTGAATTTTTTCTTTCTTGAACTTGGTTCTTCTTAATTGAACTTGACTTTATTTTATTGAACTTACCTTTTTATTATTGAACGTGACTTTTTCTTATTAAACTTGGCTTTTACTTAATTGAACTTTGCTTTTATTCATTGAACTTGGTCATTTCTGAATTGAACTTGAGTTACATTCATTGAACTTGGCTTTTTCTGAATTGAACTTGTAATTTATGTATTGAACTAAGCCCTTAACGAATTGAAGTTGGTTTTTTTCCTTTATTGAACTTGACTTTTCATTCCTTGAACCTGGCCATTTCTAAATGAACTTGAACATTTATTTATTGAACTTGCCTTTTTCTGAATTGAACTTTATTTTATTTATTGAACTTGACTTTCATTCATTGAACTTGGGCCATTTCTGAATTGAACTTGACTTTACTTCATTGAACTTGGCTTTTTCGGAATTGAACTTGACATTTATTTATTGAACTAAGCCATTACTGAATTGAACTTGGTTTTTCCTTAATAGAACTTGACTTTCATTCATTGAACTTGGCCATTTCTGTGAATTGAACTTGACTTTACTTCATTGAACTTAGCTTTTTCTGAATTGAACTTGATATTTATTTATTGAACTAAGCCATTACTGAATTGAACTTGGTTTTTCCTTAATTGAACTTGACTTTCATTCATAGAACTTGGCCATTTCTGTGAATTGAACTTGACTTTACTTCATTGAACTTAGCTTTTTCTGAATTGAACTTGATATTTATTTTTTGAACTAAGCCATTACCGAATTGAACTTGGTTTTTCCTTAATTGAACTTGACTTTCATTCATTGAACTTGGCCATTACTGAATTGAACTTGACATTTATTTATTGAACTTGCCTTTTTCTGAATAGAACTTTACTTTTATTTATTGAACTTGACTTTCATTCATTGATCTTGGCTTTTTCTGTATTGAACTTGACATTTATTTATTGAACTAAGCCATTACCGAATTGAACTAGGTTTTTCCTTATTTGAACTTGACTTTCATTCATTGAACTTGGCCATTTCTTAATTGAACTTGACATTTATTTATTGAACTTGCCTTTTTCTGAATTGAACTTGACTTTACTTCATTGAACTTGGCTTTTTCTGAATTGAACTTGACATTTATTTATTGAACTAAGCCATTACCGAATTGAACTTGGTTTTTCCTTATTTGAACTTGACTTTCATTCATTGAACTTGGCCATTTCTGAATTGAACTTGACATTTATTTATTGAACTAAGCCATTACCGAATTGAACTTGGTTTTTCCTTAATTGAACTTGACTATCATTCATTGAACTTGGCCATTTTGAATTGAACTTGACATTTATTTATTGAACTTGTCTTTTTCTGAATTGAACATTACTTTTATTTCTTGAACTTGGTTTTTGATCATTGTACTTGACTCTACTTTATTAAACTTGAATTGTCTTTCTTGAACTTGGTTCTTTCTTATTTGAACTTGACTTATTTTATTGAACTTACCTTTTATTATTGAACTTGACTTTTTCTTAATTAAACTTGGCTTTTAACTTAATTGAACTTTGCTTTATTCATTGAACTTGGTCATTTCTGAATTGAACTTGAGTTTCATTCATTGAACTTGGCTTTTTCTGAATTGAACTTGACATTTATTTATTGAACTTGCCTTTTTCTGAATTGAACTTGACTTTATTTTACTTTATTTTATTGAACTTGCCTTTTTATTATTGAACTTGACTTTTTCTTCATTGAACTTGGCTTTTTCTGAATTGAACTTGACATTTATTTATTGAACTAAGCCATTACCGAATTGAACTTGGTTTTTCCTTAATTGAAACTTGACTTTCATTCATTGAACTTGGCCATTTCTGAATTGAACTTGACTTTTACTTCATTGAACTTGGCTTTTTCCGAATTGAACTTGACATTTATTTATTGAACTAACAAGGAGAGGTCATGGCCTTTAGGTCACGGATTTCGTTGAAACTGTAGGATATGATTCCTCACGGCCCAAAGAGTATGTTTGTCATTCGGCATTGTTGTCCCATGGGCCCTAGGGACAAAGTTATGTGGCTTTTTCAAAATATCTAGGGAAAAAAGGGTTGACGCTAATTAAAATAATTTGGGTTCTAAACGATATAAAATAATAATTTGAAAACATAAAAAAGGCTATAGTAAGAGCTTTAATTAAAATCTTGCTTTGTTAAGTTACATCGAATAGTTTAATAGATATGCTATATTGACAGATATCCAAAAATACGTCTTAAAAAAGTAAAAATAATATACTAAAAATTCATGTAAATTTGTATCTGTTCTTTAATCTAACATAATTTTAAAACTATTTGATATAATAAAGTAATCTAAAATTCAAGTTAAAGATTTTACTATGAGCTTCCTTCTTGTTTTCGAATTGTTGTTTATATCGTCAGGAACCCAAGATATTAAATTCGCCGTTAACCCCTTTTTTCCCTAGATTTTTTGAAAAAGCCACATAACTTTGTCCCTAGGGCCCATGGGAGAAAAATGCCGATGAGACATACTCTTTGGGGCTTGAGGAATCATATCCTACAGTTTCAACGAAATCCGTGATCCAAAGGCCAAGACCTCTCCTTGTAAGTACAATTTATTACTATAATCAAATAAATTTGTTATGATAACAAAGTACTTGGTATTCTCTACTATGTTCTTTGATTACTTGTCGAACTCTGGACCGTGAACGAAGAATTAGTTCTGTTAACCAAGTATTTTGATTATTGATTTTCAAAGTTGGCATTGTCGTATTAACGACCTCGACTTAGTAAAATCAACAATGCACTTGGTTATCACAATCAATTTCGAATTAACCAAGATTCACTTGGTTATCATTACCAAGCCTTTTTTTCCGTGTAGCTTTTCATTTTATTTATAACCTTTTATTAGCTTCTTTATTTTTTATTAAGTAATTATAAGAAATAAAAATTAAAAAGTTAAAAAGTTTAAAAGTTTTTAATAATTTATAAAAGTTTATAAAAGTTTCACTCGTAGACTATCATTTTAACCATCATAAATATAGTAAAAGTTTATAAACTTTTTATAAAGTCTCAAATCGGTCTTTTGATAAAAATTATAAAGTAAGTTTATAAAAGTTTGTAAAAGTTTAAAACTTTTATTAACTTTACAAACTTTATACATATAAAAGTATTTCCGTCTGGGCGGCAGCAAATAGTATGGAAGAATAATTGTATAGTAGTTTTTCGGTTGGGATGTAATTTTATGAAATAAATTTAAGAGGATTGAAAATAAGAAACTTAAATGAAGCAACCTGAAATGAGATTACAATTCCTAAGAATGGGAGATGATATTGAAAATAAACCACATAATATATTTTAATGGACGTCTCTTTCATTTATTATTGAAAATTTAAAGGTATTGCACTATGAAAGTGGTTTATACATGTTGGGAATCCTCGATTTCCATAACCCTGCATTCCGTTGTCATAACTTTTTTAGTATGGGCCGATAGGTGTCGTGTAATTATTTACACGACGCTATTTTTGTGCGCGAATATTAAAATAAATAATAATTTTGGTATGAATTAAGATGAATTCTGAAAATACAAGCTTATACATACAACTCGGCCTTTGAAACTATACGCACGTTCACTAAAGAATGGATCTTTGTTCTACGTGATTTCGACTCTGAAATTTTATGGCTTCCCAAGTGCTTTTCCGGGGAGAGAAAGTGCGTCACTCGCACCATGTGCTTTCCAAGCTGTTTTAGGCTTTAGAATAAAAGGGCTGTAAGAGAGAGAGAGAGAGAGAGAGAGATTGATTTATTGATTGATATATATTTATTGGGCTACGGGGGTTAACCCCCATGTAGCACTAACTCAAATACAATGAACAGTATAACAAATTAGAGTATATACTATTAATGGCAGTGACAAAGATTAAAAATACAGGTAAACGCGGTAACAACTATGTAAAAATATAAGAAAAAAAGCGCCCGAGAGTTAAACAACAAGTACCACGACTCGTGAGATCCCCAATTCACTTAGGTAAATAATTAAATGAATACAGTAAAGTTGGTGAAAAAATCGAATGAGTAACAAATAAATGAAATGAAGTGAAGTGAACATTATTACGGTGGTTTCTTATGAACTTTGCGACTATGCATGAGGTGAATGTATCTGATGGTACGTGAAGATAGCGCGATATTTTACGCAACTAGCCTAAATTGAAAATAAATTATTAGATGAGAGACTTAAAAGTAAGTACAATAGTAAACGTAAAAGGCTAATAGACGCATTACACACATAACGCAAACGCAAAGCAAAAACATTGGCAAAGAGACTAGACGTGCCGTTGATGTGGCATTATAATAGTTTGCTTAAATTAGCATAATAGATAAACTTGATATTAAGATTAATTGAGGTTGCTTTTGAAATTACGGCGAGGGAAGTTCAATGACGTTAATACCTTCCTCAACCACACGTCCATCCCATGCTTGTTTATCAAGTCCAGACAGGTAATCGTATAGGTTTTCTGAAATGAGTGACTATGGATCAGGGAAAAATCTATTGTTTGAAGGGAGTTAAGGGAGTTAAGGATCTTCGATGCGGTGATTATAAAGGAAGAGTTTAAAGCCTCCGTACGGGGTGGGTGGTATGTGAGGATTTTGGGCTGGAATCGAGCAGAGGAACGGATCTCGGGTCGAGAACTGGATAATATAAAATGCTGAGACAGGTATGAGGGCGTGGACCGTGAGATGATACTATATGCTAACGAGCCTATAAGATAAGCCCGTCTGGACCCGACAGAAAGCCAACCCAGCTTCAATCGAAATGGCGTGACGTGCGCACGTCTAGGGATATTTCCCCAAACGAAACGCACACACGCATTTTGCAGTCTTTGGAGCTTTAGCTCACGAGTGCGATCGACATCGTTATACACCGCACATGCGTAATCGAAATGTGGCCACACCAAACTCTCGACTAAGGCCTTGCGCGACCCTCGAGAGAGGGCTCGCCTATAAAATCTTAAGGTGTGCAGAATGCCATGCACCCTTTGGGAAATTGAAAGCACTTGTTTGGACCAGTCGAGAGTAGGTGTAATCCACATTCCCAACGATTTTACAGCACCCTCATACGGCAGCGATTCGCCCTTTACATTAACTCTTACAATACTATTGAGGTGGAAACGAGACACGTAGTGTTGACTCCCCAGAAGCAGTACTTTGGTCTTTCTTACATTAAGGGAAAGACCGTTTCTTTCCGCCCAGTCCGCCACCGCTCCCGCATCACGCGACACCCTGTCTACAGCCAGATCGAACTCCGCCGGAGGAAAGGAGTAGTACATCTGAGTGTCGTCGGCGAAAATCATACAGTGTGAACACTCCAGGACAGCAGGCAGGTCATTGATAAAAATCGAGAAGAGAAGGGGACCCAGTACACTACCCTGAGGGACGCCCGCCGAAATGGACGCCCACTCAGACATGGCGCCACCTTCACCCTCTACCGCCTGCGTGCGGCCCTGCAGGTACGAATAGAACCACTCCATAACTCCATCAGCACAGCCGACCGCCCGGAGCTTGCGAAGGAGTGTACCATGGGGAACCGTGTCGAAAGCTTTCGAGAAATCAAACAGAACTAGTAAAGTGACCTTTCGCTGGTCAATTCCCCTACGCACATCCTCCAGCACCCCGAGCAGCGCTGTCTGTGTACTATGCCCCCGCCGAAATCCAGCCTGTCTGGAAGAGAGGATGCCGTATTCTTCAAGGTAAGATGATAGTTGTGAATGAACGATCCTTTCCAGTAGCTTCGACACCTCACTCAGCCGCGCGATAGGCCTAGTGTCTGTTATAGCGTTGCATGTGTTTGTTTTGGCCAATGGATACAGTAAGGCCTTTTTCCATTGTGATGGAAAACGGCCAGACTGCAGTGAGGCGTCGAAAACTCTCGCGAGGGGCTCCAGGACGCACGAGCCCGCCAGCTTAAGCATCGGAATAGAGATACCATCCGCGCCCATCGCCCGCGAGGTCGCACGCCCCAGTGTCCGCCGTACATGATTAATAGTGACAGGAGAGAAATGAAAAGTGAGTTTCAGCATGAACGGGAGCAAAGGAAATGACGTCGGCCAATGTATGATGCGATAGCGGGTTCGACTGTTGGGAGATGGAGGAGTAATGCTTAATGAGGTCGTTTAGTGAAAATAGTGATACAGGAGATGGCTTTGAGCGTCCCGAAACACCGTAGCTCCGCAAGACACGCCATCTTGCCCGAGTGTCTGGAGCTTCATTTAGCTCATTATTCATAAAATTGAACTTGGCCGTGTCTATAGCGCCTGTAACGTTGAAAGTCGCGTATATCGTTGGAGAGCTTGGCAGTGCGGAACGCTCGCTTCTTCTCCTTTATGAGCATTCTAATGGAGGTGTAATCCATACTTTCCGTTTTAGGCGAGGAGTAATGAGTTTCATAGGTGCGAGGTGATCGAATGCGTGGATGAGTGAGTTACTAACATTTGCAGCCGCAAGATCGACATCGCCGTATGAATTACGATGATTATGATGAGTGAGATGTTCATGAGTAAATGTATCTTGAATTGAGTGAACTACCTGTAAAGTGTCTGAAAAAAATGGTAAGTGTGTCATGTAATGCGCATTGAAGATGTTGGCGAGTTGAATCGGATCGATACTCCTCACATTGCGCGACCAAAATTGGCTCAGCCGGCCCACCTGCCTGGTCAAATCAAGATGCAATGTGATAGCATCGTGACCCGAATCGGCCAGGAAAGGTGTCTCAGATTTCGTGTATTTAAATGAAGTTGTAGTGTCGCGCAAAATGAAGAGATCAATCCAAGTGTGAGACATGCGATCGGTGCAATGTGCATGATGTGTCGGCTGAGAAGGGACCACGCTGAGACCAAGTTCACTTAAACGAGAGCGCATAAAGTCAACCGCGGCATTATTTGTATTAAGATTGATGTTAAAGTCACCAGCGATAACTACGTGCTCGTAGATTGGCAGCAAACCCGATAGCGTGTCAAACAGCAGTGATGGTAATGCCGCTCCAGGGCGTCTGTAAGCTGCACATAGTAATACCTTGAAGAGGTTGCAGGATATTTCGAGGAATAGGAATTCCGGCGTATTATCGAAAGTTGGATCGGAATGGTCCACGACTCTCACCTTATAGGCATTACGCACATATACGCCAACCCCACCCCCTCCCTTACCGACACGATCAAGCCTGGTGAAAGAATAATCTGGTAACTGAATGATATCTGATGAGTCCAAAGAGGTTAAAAACGTTTCAGAAATGACAATGATATCAAAGGCTTGAGGATGCACAAGTGATTCGATGGATGAAAAATGTGTTTTTATACGATTTATGTTAATATGGAAAATGCTGAAGTTTGCTTTATTAATATTTAGTCATGCTGAGTTAGAGTTTACTTGTTGTTCTGGTGCGATTGAGGAGGAAGATGAAGAGGAGCCCCCCTGATGCGAGGGGACGGGTCTGGGAGAAAATGTGTTATAATCTGTTTCCGCGTTTACTAGTACTAGAGGACTCTCTCTAGTCTCGCGCATAACAACCTGCATATCTCGAACAAGCGGACGAGCATAGTGCAGTCTCATTGAAGCGCCTGTGACCAGATAGTATGCACAGGTTTGGGCCATATGGGTCTCAAATGTATACTGGCAGCGCCACCCGCCCCAAAGATCTTTTGCGAATCTAATCCAGCGAGCCTGCCACTGTGGGACACCACCTCGTCTCTCGCTGCCGGCACGGGCAATTTAAAAAACTATACCGCGTGAGTTTCTGTCGTTATTCGTATTCGCATTGATATTTAATGAGTGATTTACGTCACGCGGAGTACTTTCGGCAGGTTGAAGTGCAGACTGAGGCTGTTGTATATTGCTAGGGTTCGAATTTTTCTGACGCGGCTCCCAGTTTCGCGTATTTATTACCTGGTTAAATACCAGGCGTAGGCCGATTGCGTCAAGGACGGCCTTGACGATGTCCTCGTTCGCGAGAGTCACAGAGGCGGGTATACCCAGAAACAGAATCTCATAGGAGTCGGCTGAGGCGCGATTTCCTCTGGATACATCGTTACGTGTAGAGTTATTTTCGATTTCAAGAAATCGCGCATTTATTTGTTCAAACCGATTATCAGACGAGCGCGCGAGTGCATCCAGACGATCATCCGTCGAGTGCGCGAGCGCATCAACGTCCGCACGAATTGCCTTAACGTCATCTTGGAGCTTGTCAAATTTTCTATTTAATTCGCTAAAACCGCTATTAATTGAGCTCTGCATCTGTTGCATGTACGTCACGAACCACGACGGCGGCTCATCTGCCATTCTACTGACAATATCGCCGCTCGAGAGGGGTGAATGGTCGGTAACTACTGCACGCGGCTGTTTTGCGACTTGCCCGTCCAACAGCGAAATAGGCGAGGCCGGCCTCTTTAGAGAGACGGGAGCTATGCTGCTCGCGGAACACGTGTTCGCTGTCGCACCGTCGAGTACGTTCGGTGAGCTTGGTGTATGCGGTGTCGCGGGATCGTCTTCGCTTTGCACCTCAAGAGGTACCGCTCTCACGCTGCCCGACGCGTCGCAGCAGCACACAGGATAGTTTGTACCTACGTGAAACTCGTAGCACTTTACGTGAATCTTACGTTTACACTTTGAACAAACCGTGACGGACGAGGCCTTTGTAAAGCGCTTATTACAACGCGGGCAACGAGTTACTTGGACGGCGCTATTCATGAGCCCCGGTCGAGACTCAGCTGTCTAGCCGCAGGAGCAGAAGTCGTGCAGATCGGTGAAGTTCGGCGGCGCCCGGCAGGATTCGGCGCTCGATGCTCGGAGTCGGATGCGCGGCCGTCGCGTCGCGCGAGTCGTCTGCTCCAGTTGTACAGAGACGCAGAAAAGATCGAGATTGTGGTTCGGCTCACCAGGCGCCGCTATGCTGTCAGGCCCCAGCGTCGAGTCTCGGGTCACAGTACGTCTCGGCTTTCATGCTCCTTCCGAAAAACCTCGAGTCATCCGTGGCGAAAAATATAGTAAAATGTTCAGAAGCATATCGGTCTCCCTGGCTCATAAAAAACAATGCCTGCTGTGTATGCTCGGGTAGCGTGAGCCAGCGGAAGTCCGATCCTCCTTAAAGTAAACTCGAAAACGGCTTGTGAGCGAAAATATAGAACTTACAAGATGGAGCGATGTGAAGCACGTCTGCCCAACTTACCGGATATAGAGAGAGAGAGAGAGAGAGAGAGAGAGAGAGAAACCAAACAACTTTTCAATAACTTTTTTATTTCTGAAATAAAATATAGCTTTAGGATATAAACTATCGATTAAAACCGATAAACTGAGGAAATCTAAAATATATCGTTATACTTTATCTGTGTATTATCATTTCCCATGTTAATTTTTAAAAATTTTACTTCACCTCGGCTTCTCAAGCCCGCCACCAGATGTCCCGTCAGTATCGTTCAGTCCTCAATATGGTTACCAGTAATCTGAAGTCTGAACCTGAAGAAATGATCAAAGATGGTCTTTCTTTGTTCCAGTTGGTGAGTACTTGTTCTTATTAAGATAAAGACTACTTAAAAATCTGAAGGGATAATAATTATTTTTACTAGTTAAGAATTTTAAAATATCGTATTTATACATCTGCATATGTGTTAAAACATTTATGTAAAGGTTATATTTTCGATTTTATTAGAAGCTTGAATTCTAACCTGCAAGAATAATGCAACTTTTTAAACAAAACTACTCTTTTGGTAACATATAATGCATATGCAGATGTTGTTAAATTATATGCTTCAATTAATTTGCCTACTAATTTTTTATCTCTATAAATAAAATTAATTTTGCAGAAATATTCCTTTGTAATATTCAACCCTCAAAATCTTACCTTGATCTACAATAACTGAATTTTTTGCTGCTGGGACATTTTCTTTTTTTAATCCTATTTCACTTGTGCCTATTATCAAACCATGCAAGTGTTACTATGTCATAATAATCAACTCTATACAGACTATAGTAAACCATCTTCTATTTCGTATTGACTATTATATTTTGTAAGAGTTGAAACTGTTACGTCTTAAACTATCTCTTGTCTAGTATTGTGTTAATTTGTTGCGCATATAATTTTGATATGTTTGACAAATATTTACTTACTAAGTGAATTCCTTTTTCATTGTCGATCCAGCATCCTGAAAAAATACCTGTGACACATTTCAAGCCGTGGCGAGGAGTGTGGAGCATCTATATCTACGTGGTTTGCTGTACATTAGCTTGGAGTAGCAGTTCTTAGTTTTTCGAGTTCAACTTTTTTCCATCAAGGTAAATATGTACTTGCTTTTTTTTTTTAATTTTAATGCGTTTTAGTCTCATAAGAGACTATTTTTGCATACTTTATTTGTAAATAGAGTGTACAGTAATATGATTATACAGATATGTTACATTTGAGTAAGTATTTCATTATAAATTTACAAGCTTTGGAATTCGGATTTACAAGAAAATTTTAAATTTGTAGAGGGAGCTGAAAATTTAGTTTGAATAATTTATCAAGTATATTTTTCCTTTCCTCATTGAATAAGGAGCATTGCCAAATAACGTGATTTAGATCTTCAACTCCCTCTTTACAAGCACATATAGGATTGTCGGTAATTTTGATTTTAACTAGCGAGGCTGCTAAACTAACGTGATTTGATCGGCATCTGTTAATGGATGTAATGTAATTTCGAGAATGAGATTGTTTATGGAACCAAGGCTTGGTGTTTGAGGAGTAGTATGTTTCGAAATACTTTACGCCTTTGTGATAGCTTTGATCTAAGGCTTTTTGGAGGGTATTATCAAGAGATTCTTTTCTAAAAAATTCGAAGTAATCCGTGTACGGGATATTATAATCGTTGATTGGAACAGTGAGGAATTTGAGATAATAACTTTCTTTTAAGTAACCATATGAATGCTGTATGAACATTACGAAATAAAAACGTTATTTAAAAAAAACAAAAATGCCCCAGCACAAAAATACCCCACTCTCCCCTATGTATAATATAATTTATAGTATTTTACACCACCCTTGTCCGACGGGTCTTTTACGTTCGACGCCATCTTGGCGATTTTAGAGATTAAAGAATAGTTAAAGTATAGTATAAGAGTATCAAAGAAAGGTAGGCAAGTATATGTTAAAATTTTTGAAAAAGGTATTATATAATATAATGTACACGATACTTTTCAGTAATTTCAGTTTTGATTAGATTGATAATAAAAATTAACTGAATTTTTAATGTGCATTTATTATAAAATTTATTAAATATTTTGTTTTTTAAATGAAGCAATCATATGGAGTAAGGTAAACATTCCAATAGATAGACACTTACCAGTACATAGACAAATTGTATACTTTTAACATTTGGGAAAGATATTTTTAAACTAAACTATTCTCAAACTTCAAGAACTATGTAAGAGTAAGTGAAAAAGTCTCTTTTATTACTTCTATCTGCTAATAAAAACATGTATTATTAATTAAAATATTGTCTATCTATTGATATTTAGTCTGCTTTAAGTGTCTATCTATTGGGCAGTTTACCCTATCAAACATTAGAAATTAATTCAGATATCTCGTAAAAAATGATAAAGATGTTAGTGTTTTTCTTCGTGATGTTGATATAATTAATTGAAATAAATAATTAAGCACACTATAAGAATCTTCATATAAGTGTAAACATACTTGCAGGCCTTCAAACGAAGTATTATGTTCTTATTAAAATAAATTTAGTAGAATCTAAAAATGATTAAAGTGTGATTTTAAGGAAGTAACATAAATATATATGACTGTGCCCCTTGGAAATGTAATTTCTTATAATAATAAATTTTTTGTTGTTACAAGTATTTTAATTTTTAAAAGTAATTTAATTATTAATTTAATTAATTATGATAATTAATTAAAGTATTTACTTAGATTAGGTGATTTCATAAAACTTCAGGCTTCATTCCGTTTTATGATATCATATTACAAACAAAAGATTTTAGAGGTTATGTTCATAACATGGTGTTATAATAAGTATTAATTCCGTGAAGGGCGTACGTGAGATTTACGTGCCGCGAGTGACGTCACGTAGAAAGGGGAGAGAACGACGACCGTTGAAGAATTCGGAGATTCCGTAGCTTAGGAATTTCGGGAGACCTTGACTAGGCGGCCGTCGCGAGCCTATCAGCACTTTCCGTGAGGATACGCGGGCCCGCCTCGCCCAATAAGAGTAAGTACATTAGGAAAAGGGGGAGCTGAGGTGGGCCACGCGCGCGAAGAAAAGTACTAGTCTGTAGTCTATACCGGAAGTCTCCTTGGCGGCACACTCTTGTCGGCGCATACGCACTTGCTCCTTCCCTTGCTTCTTTATCTCTCTCAAATTTTTTGTTTTATTTTCGAAGGAATGTAGATATTATCGGTATCGGTGAGTACGTATTTATAATAAAAACTTTTTAAAGAGGCACTTTGCAATTTAACAACATTTTTTAATAACTAAAGGGTATCGATAACTAAATGTTAAATCTCTATATTTATAAGGCTATTCTCAAAATCTCCTTTTATTAACCTAAAAAAATTTATTACTTAACTATCTAACATTGGTTGTTTCTCATGTTATCACGGTTCACGTTAGCTGCCAAATAATTTGAATATTAAGTGTCCCCCCATGTATTACATATATATTGCAGAACTTTTAACTAATTTATTATTTACATTTACAGCTTCTGCACTTGGACTTTGAAAGCATAGGATAACTTTGCATCACTTCTTCTAAGGTTTACTTTCGAGTGGTTTAGAGAAGTAACCAAGGATGTTTCCTCATCTTAGATTTCGTTGAATTTTACATACTGAAAAGGATTTAGATAACAAAGTAACTAGTAATAATTTTAATATTATTGTAAATTTAAAAGCACATGAAGAAAGTATAAAAGGAAAAAACAGTAATAATCTGTCTGAAGCAGATATATTAGCTATTTTTTTATCTTCACCAAATTCTTTAAGGTATTTGCAGTTAGATAAATACAAAAAATTTGTAGAAAAATTACTTTCTTTTAAGACTTTGGTAGATAATTATTTTCAAAATATGAAGAGAATTTTTGAAGACTTGGAAGACTCAGAGGAAGTCCTTGATGCCGACCTTACAACATCAAAAGAATTGCAAGATGCAATAAGAATTTTATTTCGTACATCACAAATAGCTACTGTTGAATCAGCCATTAAACTGTATCCTAATGTTCCAATTGATGAAATTAAATATTTGTACAATTTACATAAAAATGTATTGCAAACAACAGGTGTGAAAAGAAGGAAGCGGAATAAGGAACCTAGTGATGATGAAATAGCTAAAAAATTTATTTCTACAATTAACTTGAGTTATGAAAAAACAATTGACCACTGTATTGATAGGGGTGATAATCTAAATCAAATTGTCGCTCTTCTTATGCTGCAAGATAAGAAAAATCAAGATTTAATAAGAATGGACGTTATAGATAAGATGAAAAAACAGTAGAAGTAGAAGACAACCATTAGGTATGATAGAAACCTATACTTTCAATAATACAGACAATATTAATAACCAAATTCAATCAGGTTCAAAAAAAATAGTAGACAAAAAGGTCAAAGAAAATATAATCATACCAAGAACAAGAAGCCAGACGAAAAGGCAGGAAGCCAGAAGAACAAGAGGAATGAAACAAAATACTTTATGGTACTGTTTTAAAGCCATATTTAACCATATGTAATTTGATAAATGAATTATAATAATTTAAATATCATTTTTTTACAGCATCCGATAGAAGGAATTAGTCTACGTGTTTAGTGCGTGTTTTGTTGCAATAATAGCACTTGTACGAATCTACTGAAGCAATTTGTTTCCTCATCTTGGATTTCGTTGGGAAATTTTTTGAAATGTAAGCTTTGTTGATGTAAGGTAAAAGACCCATTCGCGGGACAAAAACGATTTCAGACCCTAATGTTGGACAAGATTAAAAAACTGCACAAAAGTACCCATATGTTATTATAAATCAATATATTAATATATAATATAATGTGGCTATATAATGAGGCTAAGGAGACAGAAGTGGAGTTAATAGAAGAACAAAAAGGTGGAGAAAAGGGAAATGGTGGACTAGTTATGGATAATAACAAAGGAAAAGAAGAAACCGAGGGAGAGATTGTAGTAGAAAATAAAAGTGAGGAATGGATAAAGGAAGGAGGGAAAGCAGGGGAGACTGGCGAAGGAGATGAGGAAGTGAGGAAAGAAGAAGATGAAAGGATAGTTATAATAAACTGGAAGGCGGAGATAATGGAAGAATATAAATAATGTATAATGGAATATAATATAAATATAATAATATATATATAATGGAATATAAATATAATGGAAGAGATAAAAAAAAAGATATGAAAGAAACAAAGGAGATGTTATTTAGGCTGCTGGAGAAAGAAAATGCAACAAAGAATGTTAAAGTGGATAAGAAAGAAGAGTTTGTAAAGGAAGATAAACAGGAGGAAAAATCAGAAGGAAATGAAGAAGTTAAAGAAGAAAGTAAGGCAGAGATGAACAGAGTAGCAGGTGTGAAGGAAGAATTAAGAAAAAAGGAAGAGGAATGGTTCAAGAAGGAAGATTTGAAAGAGAGAGGAATCTTCTTAATTAGAGGAGCCAGCTGGATAGAAGGTAAAAGTTTAAGAGAATGGATAAGAGGAAAATTCAATTTAAAGGAAGAAGAGTTTAACACAATAAAGAATCAAAAGGTAGAGTATTAATGATGGCTAAAAGTAAAGAAATCAAAGAATGTATTATTAATATGAAGAAAATATGCAAGGAGGAAGGAAAGGTGTACATAGAAGACTATCTTCTCGTTCAAGAAAGGTATGAAAAGGAAGCGTTATTAAAGAAAGCAGCCGAATTGAGGAGATTAGGAGTAGAGACAGCTATAGAAGATAGGGGTATAAGGATAAATGTATAAGGAGGAAGGATAGGATGCAAGTATAAATGTATAAGGGTATAAGGAGGAAGGATAGGATGCAAGTGAAGGAAAAGGAGTGAATGTGAACAGAAAGAAAGAGAAGGAAAAAGTGAAATAGAGTATAGTAAAAGAAAAATGTGAAAAAATAAGTTAAGGGGTGAGTAGAAAGAGATAGGGTAGGATAAGAAGGGAGTGGATAGAGAAAGGGGAGTCAGAAAGAAGAAGTTAGGTAGGTGGGGAAATAAAGAATAGATTGTGCACAATAGATAGGTAGGTACATTAGGAAAGTGATATATATAAAAAGTATAAAAGGATAAGAGTAGAAAAAGTTTAAGATTGAACATGAAAATAGAGGGAAGTAGAAAGAAAAGAAAAGAAAGGATAGGCAGAGATAGGTAGACAGAGGGAAATAGACAACATATACAAAAAGTTATAAATCTAAAACTAATTACAAAGAGGATAGGAAAATGTAAATCAAAAGAAAGGGTTGAGAGGGGGTTGGGATGGGAGGAGGGAAAAGGAGGAGGGAGGGTGAGGGGAATGATTGAGGTTGGGTGAGAATGTGTGGGTGAATGAGTTGTGGGAGAGAATGAGCAGGATGATGTAAGCGTGTCAAGAAAGCAAAAGTGTGTGATGGATTATATATTTTGTAAAGCTATGTAAAATAACATTATGTGTTAAATAAAGATTATATATATATATAATATAATGTTTTCAAGTATATTTCTTAACATAAAATCAAATTTTAACAAAAACACATTATTATAAATTAAATAATTTGAATCAAAAATATGGTATTGTATTTAGAGACCTTTTTCATACATCTGGAGTTGCAGACAGCGGTGTATCTAGAGATTATTTCAACATGGCGAATCTAGCATCCTCCCCTAGATTTTGCTATATTTTTGTCGGATGCTAGATTTTGACAATTTAACGTTTTTAAGTTGACGTTCTGAGGATTCCAAACGCCATACGACTAATTTCAGGGTAAACAGAAGTCAGTCACTTGACTGCACACACTTACTTTGGTGGGAACCGTATTCATTTGCTGTTAATTAATTATTATTAACTACTATATGTACTAATATAAGTACTAATAGGTCCAGAACTTAGTAGCAATAATAAAAAATTAAAATGTAACATATGTGATTGTTGCATCGAGAAGGGCATGAAACTCTACCTCAAAACTCATGGCAGTTTGTATAAAGGATATATTGTTCGTGATTGTTATGTCAAGCCAGATATTATTGTAGGATATAATTTAGGAATCCATGAATGTGAGAATATAAATTCTCCTAATGATACATGGTCACAGTCTATACAAGTTCTGCGTGAACAAAAATGCCCATTTATTGTAACATCATGCAATGCAGAAGAAGCTCAAAAAGAACACAAGAGGCTGTGCGATATTTTAAAAAAACCAGTGCATTATTTATACTGTGAAAAAAATCAATTTTCTAGTTTAAGGCCTCATAGAGATTATGAAACTGAAGGCGTTTATTATCAAAATCAATATGTAATTGTCTATCGAGATTTGGACTGATAAATTACTAAGGATGTGTTTTTAATGTGATTTACTTATGTGTGATATGCATTTTTCTCTCTTTGATGTGCAAACTTTTAAAACATTTAAGCATTTAATAAATAGTATACATTATCAAAAGAAAACTGAAAAATTAAAAAATTGCAAATTAACAGGAGTAATGATGCACAAATCCACTGTACTGTTTAAGTCAATTTGGACAAAAAAATTATGATATACAATTATTTGTTTAATATATTTTTTAAATATTTATTAACATAGTCATTGTTAAAATTATATAGTGATAAATTACAATTAGCTTTCCATTTACATTCAATATACAGTAGTTTTTAATAGTGTTATAATATAAAATAAATAATATAAAAAAATGACTACGGTAGTCTAATAAGAAATAGGTAGTCTTTTTATATAAATTTTACAAAAATATTAAAGCAACAATTACAATTAATTAAATTCATGAATAGGAAAACAGTCAATTGTTAATTCTACACTCCATAGTGAATATTTAAAAATATATATTTATTACTTATTTACAAAATGAAAATTAGAATAAAAAAAATGCACAACACAACTAACAGCTGATTCGGCGAGAAATTCTTTTGATATTTACAACATTTGTACACTCTCGTTTAACGAGGTAAATACTAAATGGTTTTACATCTAATTTGGAACTTCTAATTATACAATATTCATTGTTTAATTGATAGCTACCGCACAAAAGAATTATGAGTACTGACGTGTCATACTGACGTAATTTATGATAGGAGGGATGGCAGTCTGCTAGAATGTCCACGTATGTGTTGACGTTTGGCGAATCTGCAAATAATTTACGGCTATGTAACAAAGGACATTATAAGATTAAAAAAACATCCAGAAAATGAAGGTAACTTATGCTCTTGCGACAGTTTTGCTCCTTGCTTGGGCAGTGCTAGCAAAAGAGGAAACAAAAGATGCATCGAAGGAAGAGAAAGAAGAACAAGTAACTGATATCAATGCTGAAATTAAATCGGATCAAGATTATGAAGAGGAAATTATCACAGAAGAGTTTGACATTCTTAACGAATATATTAAAGATATAAATGCTCGATTGAATACCATTAGATCATTGATACCTCCTGCAAATCCTTATGTAAGTGATAAAACTGAGAAACAACAAAGCGTTAAAAATGAAGATGAGGAGAGTATTCCTATTAAAGTTACGGATAATCCTTGGGTAAAAGCAATAACTCAAGAAGATAAGCAAGATAACAATGTAGAATCTCCTACTTACCATCAAATTTTGATGATGGAGAACCAAGAGACAGAAGGAGAAGGTTGGGATGATGAAAAATTAGAAGATGTTCCTGAAGAAATCCCTAAACCTCTTACGCCACAAGAAATTGAAGGTAATTATTCATAATATTGTGTATTCATAAATATATAATTCAGTTTTCTAATAACATTTACATATTTAGTTATTATACTTTAAAATATATAAACACATTTACAATAACATTTACAATAATTTACTAGTTCTAAAGATAATAAAATTTTTGTCTGTTGTGGTAATTATATTTATTTTTAATTTATTAACTTTTTTGTTGAACCTTTAAAAAATGTTTAATTGAATAAAATATTTATTTTAAAGAATTGAATAATTTTTACTGATTTTAATTAATAATTAACAAATGGCTTATACATCTATTTATATTATAGCTGAAGAATTATTTAAAGAAGCTAAAGGTCTCTTAAATGCAACTCGTGTAAATAAGGCTGAAGCATACAAACTTCTTGCTGCAGCAGCAACATTAGGTCACAAAGAAGCTCGTTCTATGCTTGCATGGGCTCAATTACTTGGAACGCATACTGGTTCTTCTTCATCACGTTCATCTAGTCAAGATATACCAGCAGCCGTAGTTACATTTAAAGAATTAGTCGAATATGGATTACCCTCAGCACACATGGTAACGTATTTCTTTATAAAAACATTCATATATAGAAGCTTTTATTCTGCATCCTTATTTCATTAAATATTTCTTCTTTTAGGGCATGGGCTTTTTGTTTGCTACTGGACTTGGTGGAGTAAATGCTTCTCAAGGTAAAGCACTTCTACATTATACAATGGCTGCTCTTGGTGGTGATATTCGAGTCCAAATGGTTATGGGTTATCGATATTGGACAGGAATAACTATTGCAACATCTTGTGAAAAAGCTTTGGACTATTACAGAAAAGTTGCAAATAAAGTTGCAGACGAAGTGTCTTTAAGTGGAGGTCCAGTATTGCAACGAGTCAGGCTTCTAGATGAACATATATGAAAATCCTAATTATAGTTCTGGAATTTTTGATCAAGATTTAATAGAATATTACCAACTTCTAGCTGAAAAAGGTGATATTCAAGCTCAAGTTGGTTTAGGACAACTTCATTATCAAGGTGGAAGAGGTGTAGCTATAGACCATGAACGAGCTTTACATTATTTTCAAAATGCAGCTGATTCTGGTAATCCAGTAGCAATGGCCTTTTTAGGAAAAGTAAGTGATTTATGTTATTAACCTATAAAAATGAACTTCTCTTGTTATTACTTATTATCAGAACACATTGCTTATTTTTTTATTAAAGTCAAATTAAGATAATTGCGATGTAAATTTATTGAAATAACTGCAGCATCATATACGCATAATATACATTAATACTTAATGTGAATCATACTTGCACAAACCAAGAAATATGCTATGTCATCTTTTTTTAAATTTAAGACATTTCGGATACTTTCAAAATAAATAGATAAATAGATGTAATTGTACACGCAGAATGAAAAGAATATTTTAATAATTTTCCAGATATACTTAGAAGGTAGTGACATTGTGAAGCAAGACAATGAAACTGCGTACAAATACTTCAAAAAGGCTGCAGACTCGGGTAACCCAGTAGGCCAGAGTGGATTGGGTAATTGTAAACATAAAAAACGAGCACCACAATTTGTATTTTAGAGAATAAAAAAAGAAAAAGAAAAAGTGTTATATTTCCGCTCCTCTTTATATCCTGTAAAAAGAAATTTAATGTTAAAAATCAGTAAATTATTAAAGTAAATTAAGAGAAATTTACCTTGGATAAGTTGGAGGGTAGAACGGAGGGTAAGGTGTTGGTGGAATGTAGCTCGGGGGTAGTACAATTGGTGTACTTGAAAGATGAGCACCCCTCTGAGCCAATACCTCCTGCACCGCGTCTTTAACATCTTTTTTCAGATCTTTCTCCTGTTTCTCTTTCTTTAATTCTTCCACTTCCTAAAAAAAGAAATATAAATTATAATTAGTTATTAAAATAAGATCATTATTATTATACTCGTAAAGTAATATATTTATATGTTTTACCTTCTGTAAATCCGCAACTTGTTTATACAGAGGAGTGTAACGGGATGATCCCCTGTAACCTTCCTCGATAATTATACCTTCCCCTAAAATTATTTTGGTAGGGGAACCATTGATTTTAATATCCATAAGGCTAAAATAGAAAATAAAATATATACTATTCATATACAGTTACAAATATAAACAGAATATAAATAATCATACATACAGGATGATCAGCCGCTCCAGCACCAGCAGGATGTTGTTCTTGCTGGTTCTGTGGATCATAATTTGGGACAGCACCCTGCATTTCACCACGATCTTCATTATTTGGAGCAGGGGGTGCCTGCTCCATTGGTGGTGGTGGAGGAATATAAAAAGGAGCCCTATAATAATTAGGTCCTGCAGGTCTATACCCATTATTATAATTATAATATGGATTAAAATAATAATTTCTTCGAGGTCCTCCTCTAAAGCCACCTCTGGCTGCCTGCATGGCCTGCTCTCCTGCAAAAGGAAATTGTGGGACACGATGGTAGAATCCATCCGGCATCGGAATAAAAGGAATATCACCTGCAATATCAAATTAAATATTTCAACAATATAATTCTTTAAATAAATAAATAATTACATAATAAGTAAAATATGTTACCGTTATTCTCCATCGTTTAGTTATAAAGCAGTAATATATAGTGGATGCTTGAACAGTAATATATACTATAAAACGTATATATAGTATGCGTTCCTTTTTTTAAATTAATTGGAATGAAACAAAGTCCCAATGTTGCGGAAAAAGCAATAATATAGAAATTGGAACGCAAAGTAACGAGTTCTCTCTGCACACAATCATAATTAATAGAAAGAAAAATTGCAAAATATATAAGGAATCTGTAAAAATAATAATAGATGTGCACTATTCATTAAATGTAAATTAATCACTCATTACGGATTAATTTAAAACCTTTCTTCTTATATGCACTACAATTCGTTACAGGACCAAACGAGCCCATGACACTTGAGCGTAACTGCAGTATGTGAAATAACGTAAAAGATATATTATTATAAACAAATTTCTTCCTTATAAAAACAATTTTTGAATATTCATTCTTATTACTATTAAAAGAACAGATATCGATTAAAATATATTACTTACGCAATTAGTATAAACAATAACATATAGCTAACACACAGGAATTCTTCCATATTATTTATTATCGTTATGTAAGAATAAGACGCTCAAAATAGATAACTGTTTAAAATTATTAACCAATGAAATATCTTTTGCAAACAATTTATCGGCATATTGAAATCATTATATACGGTACCAACTGCTATACATTATTATCCAATCATCAAAAATTATTAAACAATTGTTATAAACAATTATTGGCTGAAAACGGATAATCTGAGGCATATTATATTATTTCCTTCCGGAACCGGCAGGGATTATTTTTTACTGTTACTATCCATGGTACATTATCTGCAAAACTATGGAATGTCTACTGGTTTTATTATCCTATCATCAAAAATTATTTAGCAATAGTTATAAATAATTTACCGGCATTAATCGGATCTGGCGCCTATTAATCCTTGCGGTACTAAATAGGACCCCTTATTCCACATATTATCCATGCGTGATTATCTACAAGTCGTAGAAAAACCAACAGGCATCAATATCCAAGCAACAAAAATTATTTAACAATTGTTATAAACAATCATTGGCTGAAAACGGAACTAAGGCATAATATTCCTTCCGGAACCGGCAGGGATTATTTTTTACTGTTACTATCCATGGTACATTATCTGCAAAACTATGGAATGTCTACTGGTTTTATTATATCCTATCATCAAACATTATTTAGCAATAGTTATAAACAAGTTACCGGCACTAATCGGATCTGGCGCCTATTAATCCTTGCGGTACTAAATAGGATCCCTTATTCCACATATTATCCATGCGTGATTATCTACAAGTCGTAGAAAAACCAACAGGCATCATTAACCAATCTTAAAAAATTATTTAACAATTGTTATAAACAATCATTGGCTGCCCTGGCGGAAGTATTCATTGTACATCTCTGTACATTTCTGTACATTTCCGTACATTTCTGTACATTTCTGTACATTTTATCAGTTTTTAGACTTTTTTACAGAAATGTACAAAAATGTACAAAAATGTACAGAAATGTACAGAAATGTACGGAAATGTACAAAAATATACGGAAATTTACAGAAATGTATAAAAATGTATGAATATGTACGGTAATGTACATAAATATACAAAACCATATGGGGAGGGTAACATAATTACTTATTATTAATTAGTTTATTATTAATTAGAGACATAACAATATTGTATATTATATATATGAATTAACTAAATGTGACTAAAAATCGTCATAATATTTTATTCAAACTTATTATTAGATTTAAATAATTAAAATATAATTATAAACTTATTATAGGAATTATTATGAATTGACTAAATATAATTGTTACGTAATGATTAAATATTGGCTGAGAAATCGCCATCTTAATTTGTACAACCATTTGTAATGTGAGTGTTAATATTGATAATTTTATTCTGAATAATAACAACTCAACTCTGTAAAACACAGAGAGCAAATGGATTACACATGAAATTCTCTCCTTCATCCACTACCTCTTCCTCTTGTGAATAATAATTATCATTATCGTTATGAATAATAACATAATAATTAAAATAATAATAATTATAATTATCATTATCATTATTATGAATAATCCGAGGATTTTGAAGAGTCCCGCACCTCGGCAATAAATTGATTTCCCTCCCTCTTAAAAAAAAAAAAAAAAATCATTATGATTATTATTATCATTATCATTATCATTATAATTATCATTATAATTATCATTATGTTTATCATTATGATTATCATTATCATTATCATTATTAATAATAATAATAATTTTTTTTTTTTTTTTTTTTTTTTTTTTTTCGTGGGAAACTGGAGAAATCTTACATAAGACGACGACGAGGGTCCGCACTCGTCGCCAGTGCCGGATTCTTACCGGCTAAAACTCCAAACCCAACGCTTTCACCTGCCCAGCCCGGAACTGTTTTTCACATTACTTCAAGCTGGGAGGCGTGTCTTGTGACATGCGTCATCCGTTCCTTATTCTATCCTCCCACGTTGAGACTGCCACTTATCGTGAAGCGGCCTTTCGGGCGGTATCGAGCGCGCGCCTAAAGGTGGCACAGGCTCCGGACCCCGCCACGTGAGACACTCCCTCAGCATCCTTTGATGGACAAAGAAAGCATTTGGGAGCGCTCTTGCAATTCTTAAGGTTGTGTCCAGGCTCGCCGCACTTGTAGCACGACGAGGACCTGTCCACTCCCTTACAATTCCGTTTCGTGTGGCCGAAGTCTAGGCACCGATAGCACCTCTCGACCAAGACTCGATCCCGAACGCGACAGCTTACGAAGCCGACGCAGAGATGCCGCATCGACTTCAGCCTGTCAGCGCTCTCGTGATCCAGCTTCACGATGGCTGTCTTCTGTTGATTGCGGTTGGGACCCAAAAGCTTCACCTCTCGGCTCTCAGGCGGAGACGCGAGAACTTTATCTAGGGCCGCTACCACTTCGTCCCTCGTTGTGAGAGCGTCCAGGTCTCTGATCTCCAGGGTCACCCTTCGATCTCGGATCCTAACTTCTCCCATCCCTTTAGTAGCCGTACGGACTTTCTCAGCGAATGCTGTTGCGTCCGTCTTCTTGCCCAGCCGGAGTAGGACATCTCCCCGCCCTGTTGGCCGTACGCTCAGAACCTGGGCGCCGCTGTCGTCCGGGTTGACTTCCTTTCGGAGCTTCCCCAAGACTTCAGCGAACGTACGGTCCCCTCGCGACAGTTACCACCAGGGTGGATACCGGCGCCATCTGGCGCTTTCTCCTATCAAGAGGCGCCTGTCCCGACTTGACTGTCGGCTTTTTCCCCGCCACTGACGCGGACTTGGATTGCTCCTTGTCCGTGCCACGTGGTGGTACCTCCTTCCGAGGCTTCTTCTTCTTGCGGCTCTTAGAGACCTCAGGGGGGCTTTGGGGGCCCTCTCTACTTCTCTTTTGAGCCTGCATTCTAGCTGTAGCCGTAAAGACGGCTTTAGCTATATAATGCCTCTTCTCTTAGGCCGCCGACGATTCTCGTGACCAACTCGATAATCCTCGACTTGGCACTTGTAATCGTCGACTGCCGAAAACATCTTTTTGGTTTTCCCGTAGAACTCTTGTACAAGAGTGTCTACGGTCTTCAGCCCTGTCTTGACGACCATGGAGATGTTAGGCTGCTTTGCACAAGCGGCCAACATAGCCTGGAGTTCGTTCTTTAGATAGTCGTAAGTTGAGTCGATGTCCTCCTGCGCCTTCTCTACCTTCTCGTATTCCTTGCGGAATATTTCGATCTCCTCTTGAGATTCCTTACTATAGGCAGAGATGCCACTGATGGCACTACCAAGGCTGGTAACGCTGCCGCTTCTTAACCTGTTTGCGGATGCAACACTCAACATCTGTAACGACGGCTGCTGTTGGGGGTTTTCTTTCGAGGGCCCCACCTCTGACGTGTTCGTAGAACGAAGCGCTTGGTGGCCTCCCCCAAAATCCGTGAGGCCAGCGCCGGCCACCGGGGCTTTCACCCGATCGGAACCGACGACGGGATTGACTCCTAGTTTGGAGCTGCCCGCTTGGGGTAATAGGTATTCCATTCGCTTGCTCATCATCCTTCTTCAACTGTTTGGTCCACGGAGGCTATTTTGTTTCACCTCTACCCTTCACGCAAGCGTGACGAGCTTTCCCCCATCCGCCACCCGGGGGACGCGCCGCATACGGGAACAGGAAACCCCGCGCGGAATAATAATAATTATTATTATAATAATAATAATTATTATTATTAATATCATAATCATAATCCCCTCTCTCCCTCCCACTATCTCCCTCTCTCTGGCACGTAACAAAGCACACATGCGCTCAATACGTATCGTCTGACGGGGAGGGGGCGCGAAGCAGCCGGGCATATATGGTATTCAGTAGAAAATAACAATTTGGTGTACTGAAGTGGTACAATATCGGTATTTCTATAATATTTTCCAACTGTATAAATTTTCGAATATTCTTTATTATTATTACCAAAATAAATAAGGTTTTTAAAATAATGTCTATAATTTTTCATCAATCCATTAATCAGCAGTTCATTAGATTCTTCGTCTATTCCAATGTTATTAAAAATTATTTTATCAGTATCTTCAAATGTACTAACATCTTTTATAAGAAAGTCCACATACTCTTCATCGTTTTCGCTATCATGTGCATATCGTTCATCATAATCATCGTTTGTATTACTTAACATTTCGAAATATTTGTTTACATTATCATTTTTTAAATCTTTTTTTATTTCGAAACATGAGTTTTCCTCTTCTTGGCAAGTTTTTATATATTCTTTTGTAATTCTTGTTCCTTTATAATGTTTCATGCTACTTATCTTACGCGAAATTTGAAAATTATCATTAATATTATTTTTCATGCGTATATACATATCGTAAGTTGGTTCAAATGAAAGCAAACCTCCAATATCATGAATATATTGCAATGTTAATAATATTCCTCGAGTAGTTCCTAATTTTAGAGCAGCTCTACATTTTGTTTTTTCTCGATTATACGCACTCCATACACGTTCTGGGGAAGCATTAGAGTTCGGTAAACATAGAATAGCTAAAGCAAATTTTGACAAGTTTGGAAACAAATACATTTCTTCTTCGTTAACACAAGATCTTATTTTTAACCAAAAAATATCTGCATTTTTTTCTCTCGTAATTTCTTCCGGAAAATTGTATAATAAAAGTTCTTTCCATTCTTCATTAATTGATATCATTAAAGATCCATCATGGAAATTAGTAAGCGATTGAAAATATATTAATATGTCGTCCAAATTTTTATATTTAACATGAAATTCTTCATTTAATGCGTTTTTTGGATAAAAACACTGCAAATGAATAAAAATTTCGCCGTTGAAATCACATCTTATTTTGAGCTTTTTACAAATTTCAGCACATAAATTACGACTATTTTCTTTAAAGTAGGTTATCTCATCTTCATGAATTACTGTTTTCAATTTTTGTTCAACGTCTGCATCAAATTTTATCTCTTGTATAGACTTCCACCTTGTTTCATCGCTAGGATTTATATCAGCCAATCTCGTATTTTTTACATAACTTTTTCTCATATACATACATAGAAACTCTAAATATATTTGTTTAAGCAAATCAATACTAATAGGTACCAACGGTTTTTCCGATTGAAGCTTTTTATTAACTATGTATAATTTTAAGTAGCTTGAAATAACAAACGAATGATATACTTTATTAATAGCACTTGTAAAATAATCTAAAAGTATTTTTTCTGCAGCATTTTGGTCATTAAGAGTATTATTTTCAATACATTCTTCTTTAAAAAAACGTTCAAGTACGGTCCATCTTCGATAAATTCTTAGCATGCTTAAAAAATATGAAAGCCATCTTGTTGCAACAGGTCTTAAAATTTGTAAAACTTTTACTTCCGATTTTATTTGTAACACCTCCCATTTGTTGCATCTTTTGGGACTTGAAATATAATTGTAAATCAAATTGGGTATTTGCTCATATATAACAGGCAATTGTCTTATAGCATCACGTCCGCATAGATGCTCAATGTGACAACCACATTTAATAATTTGAACTCCTGGGATTAATTTTTGAAGCTTTTCTGATACTGAATTACTATTTCCCATCATTAAATTACAAGTATCTGAACAAAATGCTATAATATTACTAAGTTTTATGTCAGCTTCCGCAAAAGTTGAAATAACTTTGTTGCATAAAGTAATATTGTCTCCTTTACGATTTTCGTCTCCATCAAATATTGGAACTAAATCCCATAAACTATCTCGAATGCATCCTTTATCTTCATCAAAGTAACGAACAACTATACATAAGCATTGTTCACTACATATGTCTGTACTTTCATCAATCATAATAGAAAATGTTGTATTTTTTAAAATTTTCGATAATCTTAATTTGTGAACAGCAAGTTCGTCTTTTTTAAAGATGTGTTTGGTATTTAAAATCACCATAAAATCCACCAATCGTTTACAAATATTATGGTGTATACTGTTAAATGTACACGCATTTTATCATTTTATGGTATAATTCGTGAAAATACAAACGATACAGTTGCCTATACAAAACACTAAAGCTTGTTTCGAACCTAGAATCAATAGATTTACAAGACCTTTTTCAACTGTGAATAAATCAGCAAAAAATAAATAATCGTTTTTAAGAACGGTTGCTTTACTTATATATGTTGCTATGTACAGAGAGCCAGATCTTTTAGTAACTATTGACATGAAGCCAATAATTCTACATATGGATGCGAGTGATGCGACCGAGTCAATTATTCGAAAGTCGAAAACTGTATCGTACAGGAAAATATTTTACTATTCTATTTTAATAATATTCCAGATTAGTATTATTAGTAGTATTAGTAGATGTTTAAAAGAATATAGATATTTTGCAGAAAACAAGTTCAGAAAATGGTCCTTTGCAAATGCAATAACAATAGATTGGACATGAGCATATCTTATTTTTATTTTAAATAAATGGAATATCTTATACATATGTATGAATATTGTAAAAACCCTTCCAAAGCAATACAAAAGTTATTAACATTGATAAAAATCTGCTTTTCTCACTTTATGAAAAATGTTTCCAAATTGATGATCTTGAAGATGATAAGGGTTTCATGTTGGAATGCGTTGCTCTATTAAGTTTAAGCAGAGATTTTACAAATTTGGATAAAATATTTAAATATTTATTACATCTATTGCTAACCAAGCATACGAATAATGCTCGCAACAGTATTATAGGATTAGCAAAATAAATAATAAAATGTATATAATAATATCGGCCACTCCGAACTAAATGCTTTACTTTAGAATGTAACACGGTGCTTCTTATATCGAAAAAGCGTTCCCGTACTCCGTGTACAATTATTAATAATTTTTCTTTCGGGGCACACTAAATACAATATCCCAGAGGGAATTCCGAGAAACGACTACACAACCTCGGGATAGGAGGGTAGGGGACGGGGGGTTAAATAAACAAAACACAATTAACGAAAGAAAATAACCTTTAATAATAATAAATAATATCCACTCGTTAAAATATTTTGAATAATATCCACAATAATAAAATTCACATCGTCGCGACAATATAAATCGGATATTCACACACACCAACACCCGTAATACACACTCACACACACACCACACACCTCAAGGTACCGTCCGTCTGGCTCTCTCTCTTCCCCTCTTTCCTTTCACTTCCTCCTCTCTCTATCTCTCTCTCTCTCTTTCTTTCTTTCTTCCTCGCCTTCTCTCTTGCCGCTTTACCCAACTTCCTACTTTTCGCACTCTCTCTCTCTCTCTCTCTCTCTCTCTCTCTCTCCTCTCTCTCTCTCTCTCTCTCTCTCTCACACACACACACACGCACGTGCTCCCGTACAGCGAATTTACTTTTATTACGCGGTCCTATCTCGCGATCGAGCCCTCGCCAAAATTTACCAAACTACTTACTCTTACGGCTTATCGTCGGGCCACGTTCCTTTCTGCTGGATGTTGTCCGACTCTCTTCCTCTCTTTCTCTCTCTCTCTCGGTCTCGTCTCGTTCGGCCTCGTCCGCCTCTGTGACCTCGAATTTGCTCGATCTGCCGTGCCTCCACTCCCACACACTCTCCTAGCTCGTTCCGCTCCAACTCCACGTCCTCACTCCACTCACCCACACACCACACTCTTCACTCCCGAACGCTTTCTCCTATCTGCGAGCCACTTCTCCTAAGTAGCGATGAGAGGGATGGTTCCGCGCGCTATGTTCACTCTCTCGAGACCCGAGCTAGACTGCCCGACGGCGCGCGAACGCGCCGCCTTGCCGATCGCCGCCGAAAAATCGGCCCTGCTGATTGGCTCCTAATCGGCAAAAGGGCCAATCATTCCCATTGTCTCTCCCCGGCCCTCTCCTACTCGCGTCCTCTCCTCCTTGCGACCGTTACCCATTTCAATTCGGGGAGTTGTGACAACTTACTCTTCCCCGAATTGAAATAAATAACTATTTTTACGCGGCAATTTACCTTGTCGCAATCCTCCCCCCTAGAATGGGTCATCCGGAGAACACCTCCGAATGAGCCTCATTCTACTACTCCGCCGTCCGTCACTCAGTCTGTCACTCATAACTCCTAAAACTCTCGCTACCCTTTCCTCCTATCGCTTCCCGCTCGTTGGATCCTCATTTCCGAGCTTTGTCGCTGGAGGAGGCTCCAAATATTCGGGACAGGATGGCTTCTCGCACGTGTGCTGGCAGGTCTCTCGTTTCCCTCCAGCAATCTCAATGTGTCAGCGAGAGTCGTGCCCACTGACTGGGAGTCCGGAACTTGTGGTTCGGGTGCTACCTCTGGCTCTATTCTCCTGCGGACGATCTCCAGGGTTTCCACGATCCCATCTCCCTCTGTCCTCTGCCTCGCTATCCGCATCTCGTTCTCCATGACTCGCCCTCTTGGTGTCAGCCTCGGGATCGGTGATAGAGGAGGAGCGGATTGGATCTCCATTGGCTCATCCAGCGGGGCTACGCTGTGTGGCCGACGGAGCTGCAACGTAGGCGGTTGAGTGACCCATCTCTGTACACTCGCATGACTCACTGGTGGACTGTTTCGCTCGCCTTCTGCCTCTCGTACACGCTGTCTCTCTTTCAATAACCGTTCTCGGTTCGGGCGACTGCAGCGGGGACAGTCGCTAATATCAACCTCTCGTCGCCCGCAATTATAACAAAATCGCCCGGGTTTGGGGCGAGGGCAGTCCCTAGAAGAGTGCCTGTAACCCCAGCACCGGAAACAGGTGTGTGGAGGGGGGTCTAATGCCCGGTCTGTGGGAATTCATCTAGCCCTCCGAACCTGATCCCACGCTTCTTGATGGGAAGCTCAGGTTCCTCTCCACCTTGATGTCCCGGGTCTAGCCTCGATGACTGGAGTTTCTCGCGCAAGTCACCTGGCGCTGACGCTGCCACTCTATCTCTCCCACTCGATGTCCGGCTCTCTGGTGTCCTATAAGCCTCGTAGCTACTCTTCTCTCTCGCCCGCTGGGACTTGGCTTCGCTACTCAATTCCTTCACCGGCGAGTAGCACGGGGAGGTCCGTTTTGTCCCTCTTTGCTCGGACGCCGGGTAGTAGCACTGCCACTCTGGAGGGTTTGGTTTGGTGGACCTGGAGGCGATGGGGATCGAGGTGGGCGATGGCACCGTAGAAACATAATCGTCAATGGTAAGCTGCCTCGGCCCTCGATCCTTCCGACTCTTCTTCTTCCTCCTCTTGCTAGCCGGCGCTCGCGTCTGATTCTCCTGGGACTCTTCCAGGTCCCATTCCAGCGGAACCAATACCGTCCTCCGTATCGGAACGATACCAGGTAGCGACCGAGGAATCGGAGCCGCACGGGCTACCGGTCGTACCTTTGGCCGGGCTCCCAACCCCGGGCCATCCACAGGGTTACTGACCAGGTATTCGTCCAGCTCACGCTGCGCCTGTCGACTCTCTTCGGCGGCCTCGTCACCTGTCGGCTTTTCCTGTGCCACCCGGTAGGCAAGCCACGAGTTCCCCATGGAGTCTCTGCACCCGCTCCGGTGACACCCGTATCTCCTCCACCTTCCCTGGGGTAATGACGGAAGGAGGACCTTCCTCTCCAGAAGGCTCGTCCCTTGCAGCCGTCCCTTCTCTCTCGGCTGCCAGAGGGGTAACCTCCATCATTTCCTCCACCACCCTCGGTTCGGGCTCCTTACTCGTCGACGTCTGACCATATGTTCTCTCTCTCTCAAGACGCTCTTCCTCCCACAGTGCTCCAAACTCCTTTTCGCTCTCTTCGTACCAACTAAGAGGGCTGGTTGAAGGGGTGGACCGGGCGAACATATCATCAAAACGCTCTTCCTCTGCTCCGTCCTCTCTTCCTCTCCCGATGACCGGCTCTCTTGACTCCATCCTCTAAATCAAACACAAAGAACACGTTAATATACATAATTTCCTCCTCATAATTTCCTACTCTCTTACACACACAGATTCACACCAGCACACACTCTATTCACTCCACACCGACGAGGTGGTATATATCTTTTCAAGTCACTGACATGCACCTGTAATATCCGCCTGGTCTTCTCCTCTCCTCTCCCCAGTATGTACACCGTCGGTGACTTTTTTCTCTATCACCTCGAACGGACCCTCGTACTTCTCTGACAGCTTCCCTCGAAATTTTCTTCGAAGCGTCGGAGAGCACGTGAGTCCGGGCCCACACACGGTCACCAATGTTGATTCCACGGCTCGCTTTCCCCGATTATAATAATGTTCCTGTCTTACGCGAGCTTGGTCTATGTGCCTGGCTACTAAATCGCGTAACGCATCAAGGCGTCCTCACTCTTTCTGCCCACACCTCGGGAGAAATTCTCCTCAATTTTCTGTCCACTCTCTATCTTTCTCCTCAAGCTCGCGACTTGGCCTCGGGTGTCTTCCATAGTTGAGGAATGCAGGGGACACCTTGGTCGAAGCTTGCACCGCCGTATTTATCGCGTGACGGAATTCGTGTACGTGCTTATCCCAATCACGATGATCTCCACCCACAAAAGCCGCAATCATTGTTTTGAGCGTGCGATTGCTCCGCTCGACCGGATTGGCTTGTGGATGGTACGGGGGCGTAGTCACGTGCTTCACTCCATATTCGCGCAAAGTGTTGGCAAGGAGTTTATTATCAAACTCCTTTCCGTTGTCTGTCCACAAATAGTCCGGCGCCTCCCATCGGAAGAGTATCAGTTCCTCAAATGCACGAGCTACCGACTTCCCATCGGCACGTCGCAATGGCTTTACCTCAATCCAACGTGTAAATAGGTCTTGGAACACGACGAGATAACGACATTGCGACTTGCTCGGCGGAAACTCCATAAGGTCGGCCGCAACAACAGCCCAGGGCCTCTCAACAACTCGGTGTCCCATAAGACCCTGAGCGCCCGTCTGCGGCACCTTAAACCTCTGGCACACTTCACACCCTCTCACGAACGTCTCTACATCATAATAAACTCCCTTCCAGTAATACTCTCTTGCCACTCGGTCATAAGTTTTATCAACTCCCAAATGACCGGAGGAGGGAGTACAATGAGCCTCCCACATCACTCTGTCACGCTCCTCCTGCGGCACAACAAGGCGCCATTTCTCTTCTCGATGTATGATTGGATCCAAGAGTGGATCGGCTCTATATCTATATATAAAGCCGTTCTCCACTTTCCAATTTTGAAACTTTAGGGGAAATTTCTCGATCTCTCCCTTAAGTTTAGATAATCCCCATCCTTGATCTCCTCACTCGTCAGGCTCGCTATGACCGTCTCCTCGTCTTCGTACATACGGGAAAGAGCGTCAGGGAAGTGATTGAGCGCTCCTTTACGATGCACGATTTCAAAATCCCACTGCTGCATCTCCAATGCCCAGCGGGCTAAACGGCCCGTCGGATCACGTAGATTGCGCAACCATTTAAGTGCACTATGATCCGAGATGACGCTAAAGCGATACCCCTCAATGTATGCGCGCAGCTTCCTAATCGCCCACACGACGGCGAGGCACTCTTTCCTCTGTCGTCGTGTAATTCCTTCGGCAGCAGTCAAAACTCGGCTCGCGTACACGATCGGATGCTCTCCATCCTCCCTTCCTGTGTAAGCACCGCCCCGATTGCGAAATTGCTAGCGTCGCACTGAATAGTGAACGGTTTCGCAAAATCGGGGCGAGCTAAGACTGGCGCTACTGTCAAGGCTCTCTTTAATTGCTTAAACGACTCCTGCTGCTCCTCCCCCCACTCCCAGGGTTGTCCTTTGCGAAGCAGCCTTATTAACGGGATCTTGAGTTCCGAATCCCTTGGTATGAATCGGGCATACCACCCGAGCATACCCAAAAACCGCCGTAACTGCTTGACGTTTTTCGGGGCCGGATAGTCAAGCACCGGTGCCACCGTCTCGGGATCAGGGCGGAGTCCTTCCCTATCCAATAGGAAGCCGAGGTATCTCACCTGAGCGCAACAAAACTCACACTTTCTCTTATTTACTTCTAGCCCCGCTCCCACCAGTCTCTCAAGTACTAGTTCGAGCCACTTCAGATGCTCCTCATATGTTTTCGGTAACAATAATAATATCGTCCAGATACGAAAAACACATAAGGCTCAAATGCAGGACCGAAGAGAGAATCGATAAGCGTTTGCAGGGTCCCTAGGCGCATTTGAAAGCCCAAACGGCATTTTCGGGAACTGCCAAAGACCCGAGCCTGGAAGTGCAAAAGCCGTATACTTCCTACTCGATCTCTCCAACGGTACCTGGAAGTAGGCCTGGCGCAAGTCAATCGTCGATAGTATCGGGCCTTCCGTAACTTGTCCAGGATCGTGTCCATATTGGGTATTGGGTGCTCGTCCTTACGTGTCACTCTATTTAAGTCCCGATAATCAACCAAAAACGGTAGGTCCCATCCTGCTTTTTCACCAGGACAGGCGCACTACTATAATCACTGGCCGACCTCTCGATAATGCCCTCGTTGAACAGACGCTCCAACTCTTCCGTCGCCACTTCAAGCATCCGCGGGACATCCTACGTATTTTGTGACGAATCGGAGTGTTGTCCGTCACCACTATGTGGTGTTCCGCGAGGTGCGTCACCCCCGGAACACCTGCTGTCTGTCTACTCAGGACTCTCTCTACGAGTGCATCCACACGTTCTCTCTCGACATCTTTCAACTCAGAGATGCCCGCGCATTCGGCGAACACATACGCTCTCTCGTCACTCTTCTCGTCACCCAAAAATTCGTGCCACTCTCCCTCATTTATGCGCCACACCCCTCGACCCAGACGCACATCAATATCGAACGCGCGCCCGAAATCCATTCCTAAAAATCACGTCGTGTTCCAGGGCTGGGTGCAGCGCATAACTCGACACTCTTCGGCACTTCATCGATTGTTATACAGACTCTCAATGTGCCGAGCGTGCGGCTCATTTTTCCCGTCGCCGTACGGAATATGAGAGATCTTCTTCGTTAACCGACTAGCATAACGTTCGGCCAACCGCGGACCTATAAATGAGCGCGTAGCAACCGGGATCGAGAAGGGGCCTATACCTTTCTCCCCCCAACTCGACACACAGAAAATTACGATTCTCGGTGTTTACACCTGAAACCGTAATCTCCTCTTCGCTGTTCTCTTCCTCCACCGCCACGTCAACATACCCTTGAGTCTCCCCGATCCATACGGGCTTCGGACTCTGCAACCTCACTCTCTTTCTCACACCCACCGGCGGATCCTGACCCGTAGTTTCCCATAAGGCCAAGCCAACACAGGGTCTCCCACGGATTCGAAGGGTCAATCACCTTTTTACTCGTCACCGGCACTTTTAGCATTCTCTCGCTATCTCTTTCACGAACGCCATTCGTTAGCACCTCACTGTCCGAGTTGCCGCTTCGCACTCTCGGTTACATTCGAGTCAGCTGTGTTATCGGTCCCTGGTCGATACCGTCTCGGCTTGCGCTAGCCTTGACTCAACCTCCGCACAGCGTCTTGTTTTGCGTAAGACGGTTTGACCTCGTCTGCTTCTCTCCCCTCACTCTCCGCCGACGGCGCATCGACTCACTGGGGGGGACAGGGATTTTACCTCCTCTGCTCCCCCACCCGCCCGTTTCCCGAACGATTGCGGAACGCTACGCAATCTCGATTGACGCACGAACGAGCCGTGACACCTGGTGCGTCACACAAACTGACACGCCTCACTCGACGTTTGCTTCGGTAATGAGCACTCCCCGCGCGGCGTGTCCTTTTCCTCTGCATCGAAAATAGATATCTCCGGGCATTCGTACGCGCGGTGGCCTACCGCCTGACAGGTATAACACGCACCAACAAACACACTCGTAGCCGGCGCTGCCTTCCCAGTGTTGGATAAGTTTCGTTGCCCCTGCTGACTTTCTCGTCCCCGTGGTGGGCGCTCTCATCTCAACCCGTCTCGCAGATCGAGCTACTCAATTGAGGTGAAGGCTACTAGCCACCACATTCGCATACGTCGGTGCCGCTCGACCTGCTACTCTATCTCGAGATCTCTCGGGAAAAGACGGCACTCCCTTCTCACCAACCGCTGCAACCCTCTCTCTGTCACTCAAATCGGAGGATCCACTCGCTCCCGTGTGGTCGTCCGGCACACGCACTTTCTTTCCGCCGCGAACCGCCCGAGGGTTTTTCCCCTTTGTTTACTCTTTCCCACTCCCCCTTCCTCTTTCCACTCTCCTCACTCGCACACTTCGGGTCGAGTTCTCGGACACCGCGGCCACCTTCGCCTTTATTGGAACATTCGGGCACGCTGCGCCGGGGAGATGCATCTTCTCCGCCGGTGGGGGAGGCACATACCGACTGTCGAGTGTTCTCTGTCTCTCAAACCGCCGTCCGTACCACTCGATATCCTTCAGGTCCATAACCACGCGATCACTCATCGCGCGGCGGTAATCGGGATGTAGATTCCGGTACACCATTCGCACCACCTCTTCCCCACGCGGAGGGTGCGAGAAGCGTGAGAGAATGTACCCTCACACTCATAATGTATGAGTTGACCGTCTCTCCTTTGCCTTGCGTCCTGCGAAGCAAATCCTCGTAGAGATCGCCGTTATCATACCGTCGCACAAATTGATTTCGGATTCCCTCTCAAAATCCGACCAGGAATGCAGCAACGGCTTCACCGTTCGGAACCAGCGTGCGGCCCGCTTTTTAAACACGCAATGCAACGCGTGCATCCATTCGTCAGAGCGCGCGGTGGATCCGGAGCGACAGTCCATCAGCTGTTCGATAAAATCCTCCGCGTCCTCCATTTTCCCTTCTCCGCTAAAACTCAAACCCCAGTCCTTCAATAATCGCACCAGACGCCATTTGCTATCCTCGGCACGACCCGTTGCACCCTTCGGGATATGCCTTGGGTGCGTCCTCGGCGCGAAGTTCGCGCATCCGCGGAACTAAGTCCTCACCCTCGTCACTGTCACTCAAAACACCATTTTGCTCCCGGCGGGACCGGCGACTCGCCATACGCGAGCGCGGAGCCACTCGCCATCACTTTCGCTCGCACTCGTTGTCCCTCCCCTGCAACCTGACGACCTAACCAACCTAGACACCGGCTTCCTTTCCCGTCGCCGTGTGTCCCTCTCGATGGGAGAGCAACGCCGCGTTTCCCATCTGTTCGACAACTCGAAGAGATCTTGATTCGCCTCCTCTAACTCGCGTCTATAACTCTCCGTCTCACTCTCCTCGGACGTCACCACACTTGGCGAACTCGCACTTGGCCGCGAACGGGAGGACACACTCCTATCCGAACCCGTCAATTGCGCAGGTGTATACCACCGCTCCTTATCCCCTTCCGTAGGTAAAATCGGTTTCTGCGGTGTCACTAAGTTCGCAGAACCATACGCATTCGGCGATATAGTTTGGGAATACGTCTCGTGCGGCTCCGCGCGCACATCGGGAGAACCATCCGCGCCACTCGTAACGCGCCGCGAAAAATATTCTACGTCATCCCGGTTTTGCCGCAGAATTTCCAGCACTTCCCGTCGTACGGCTAATCTCGGTAACGGGGCGTCGAGATGGCACGACGATGGAGCCGTTTGCGTAGTAGCCACGTGTCGACCGAACGCAATCAGACCCGGCGGAGCCAGCTGAGTCATTGAACTCGATACCGTTGTGGTCGTAGTGGTGGGGTGAAAAGATATTCCGCCCGAACTATTGGTATATATAAATCATACCGCGCGCCTTCCTCCTGTCTCTCTCGCCCATCGTGAATCCCCTCCACACTCGAAACCTGCGGTACATCCTCCGGTCTAATTCTTTGCTCGGCGTTCCGTCGCCAACTACTTTTCGCGGTCTCCCCCTCTTCTTCTTGGTTGTTCCCGTAGACGCGACGGCTATCCTATCTCTCTCCGACTCAGGTGCGCTTTCGTCAAGTCTCTCCCCCTCCCCGCCTTCGTTATCCCATGCATACCATGGGATTTGTGTGTTAGCGGGTTCGATTTCCTTCAACATCGCGCGCAAGAAGCCGATCTCTCAACACCGGCATCCTCCCCTCTCTACTACACTTCCGCTCGGCCAGACCATCTAACACGGCACTGTCGGTTAAAGTGTAAACAACTTCTCTTTACTGTCCTCTCACTCGCGCGAGACCATAAGGTCAAGCATTGCCCGCGCGTGGCTCTGCATATTTACACTTTTGTTTCTTCGCGCACTCACTCTGTCCGTCTCACACTTATTCTCTAAGATAAATCACTTATTCTCTAAGTTCAATCACTTGGCTCGATCGCTCGCACTATCTATTTCCCATTTACTTTTCACGCGTCCGTCCCTTATCGTCACTCAGGGCCCCACGTCGGGCGCCATTTTTGTAACACGGTGCTTCTTATATCGAAAAAGCGTTCCCGTACTCCGTGTACAATTATTAATAATTTTCTTTCGGGCACACTAAATACAATATCCCAGAGGGAATTCCGAGAACGACTACACAACCTCGGGAATAGGAGGGTAGGGGACGGGGGGTTAAATAAACAAAACACAATTAACGGGAGAAAATAACCTTTAATATAAATAAATAATATCCACTCGTTAAATATTCGATAATATCCACAATAATAAAATTCACTCGTCGCGACAATATAATCGGATATTCACACACACCAACACCGTACTACACACTCACACACACACACACACACACCTCAAGGTACCGTCGTCTGGCTCTCTCTCTTCCCCTCTTTCCTTCACTTCCTCCTCTCTCTATCTCTCTCTCTCATCTTCTTTCTTTCTCTCGCCTTCTCTCTTGCCGCTTTACCCAACTTCCTACTTTCGCACTCTCTCTCTCTCTCTCTCTTTCTCTCTCTCTCTCTCTGGTTGGATCTTTTCCTAGTCCGTGAGCCGGTGCCGGAATTTGTTTATAACAAGTCCAGCGCACCCTTCGCGGCGGGCCATGACGCTATTAACATCTCCCTTAAGATCGATAAACCGCAAGTGGGTGTTAAAAAGTTCTGGAGAAGGGACTGGGAGAAGATCAACCTTCATCACCTTGCAACCACATTCACCTCACATTTGGATAAATTAACGATTTCGTCATTAATAACATCTCCGCCTTTCATTGATTCATCTTCACCTGCTCGGCCTGACCAGCCTGTCTTTATGGGATCACTTTCATCAAACTCATTTCCATCAAATCCTTTTGATACACTTTCATCCTCATTATCTTTTTTATGTAGCGCCATTACCTCGACATTTAATGACATCGCTCCAGTTAAACTTATCACAGTAAGGAAGAAACATAAACCTTGGGTCACGCGGGAGATTAGATCTGACATCAAGGCCAGAAATGCGGCATTCAGGCTGTTTTCGTAGTTCGAAATCTCCTACGGATTACAATGCTTATAAAGTTTGAGAAGTCAGGTTAAAAATACTATTAATTCTAGCAAATTTAATTATCTACATTCTAAGCTTACTAATGAGAAGAATCCTGTTGAAGCCTGGAATTCCTTAGAAACATGGGTCTTGGCTCAAAACCTAATTCATCGCCATTAAAAACATTTTTCGGCTCATCAACTTAACACTTATTATGCTTCCATCTCTAACCAAAAACCACCAATCACTATTCACTCTTTTGCGTCTATCCTTTCTAATTTATGTCATCTCTCATCATCTCCTTCTTTCGCTTTTTCACCGGTGTCGGCCAAAGAAGTACAGCGGGTATTGGCTAGATCTTCTTCCAAGGCATCGGGTGTGGATGACATTTCTATCAGAATGTTAAAACTATTAGAACCGCAAATTACACTACCATTAACTGAACTCTTTAATGGAATGCTTTCAACTGGATGGTTCCCTGACTGCTGGAAGAGGGTTATTCTTTTCCCGTTGGCGAAGTCGGGTAAGATGGTTACATGCTCTGATACGAGACCGATCGCCAAGCTCTGTGAGATGTCAAAGGTGTTGGAGAGATTGGTGCACGACCAGCTGGTTAAGTACCTTGAATGTAATAATTTGTTATCGATCAGACAAGCTGGTTTTAGAAGAGGTCATAGTACCCAATCAGCTCTCCTGGGGGTTTTGGATGATGTAAGACGAGCAATCGATTCTAGAATGGTTACGATCCTAATCTTGTTTGATTTCTCCAAGGCCTTTGACACAGTCCCTCATGATCAGCTTATTCGAAAGTTGGGTGACATCGGCTGTTCGGATATCGTTCTCAATTGGTTCTACAGAATATCTTGTGGGTCGCACGCAGGCCGTTGTGGATGAGGTTGGCATGCTGTCTGACTGGCTCGAGGTAAACGCAGGAGTGCCTCAGGGCAGTGTTCTAGGACCGGTCTTGTTCTCCATCTTTATTAATGACCTACCTAAGGTTCTTAAGTTTAGTAATTATATGTTATTTGCCGATGACGCCCAGGTCTATCATTCGTTCTTCCCAGCGGATATTGAAAATGGTGTTCAACGTATATCTCAAGATGCTAATGCGATAGCCAAATGGGCATCAGACAACGGCCTCTCACTTAATGTAAAAAAAGACGAAGGTTATGATCCTGGGTAGTCAGGCATTATATCTCGTATTAACCTGAACACTGCTCCGAGAGTTAAATTGTGTGATAACTTTCTTGATTATGAAAATGTGGTAAAATCGTTGGGCCTTTTGATCACACCCACCCTCGACTGGTCAAAACAAGTCATGTCAATCTCCAGACGTGTTCACAGGAGTGTTACATTCACTAAGATATTATAATAAGGCACTTTCAATGAAACTTCGTAAGAATCTGGTGGAAGCTCTAATTTTTCCCCACTTCGACTACGCGTGTGCGGCCTACAATGATGTGGATCAGACAAGAAATTTAAAATTAAATAGGCTACTAAATGCCTGTGTGAGATTTGTATGGGGCAACTTGATGAGACGTGATCACATAACCCCGTTTAGACTGAGTTTGAAGTGGCTGTCGGTCGAGTCTAGACGTTCATACCTCATCGGTTCCCTGGCATTCAACATCATTGCTCATAAATCACCATCATACCTAGCAGATCATTTTATCTTACTTAACACCCCTGGTCATTTTCCTCGTTCCTCCTCCCGCCATCCACCTAGGCCACTCATGTACCTTCCTCCACGCACTGAAGCCTTAAATAGATCTTTTGTCATCACCTCTACTCGCATCCTAAATCAATTTCCAACACTTTCCTTCGATCCTTCATTTTCTAACAATTTCAAGGTCATTTTGTTCAATCATCTGTTAGGGCTCGACCAGGCAGCCTGGTCTACGCGGGTCGCGAATGAAGGCATACCACAACGGGCCATCCCTCGTCTAGATCTAGATCTGTGATTGTGTATTTATTTATTTAATTATCAATTTGTGAATTTTGTTTATATTTATATTTTTTCTTTATACTACGGTTAATGCGAACGCCTGAATGTTATTTCTTGTATACTGCGACTTATTGCGATCATTGGACAACGCACTATATTTTATTATTTGTTATTTTTATTTTTTCTTTTTTGTTATCTATTTCTAAGTTTTAATTCATCCATTTTATCTATTTATTATTCATTTTCATCGAATTGTATATATATTGTACTTTATTTTATTTTATTTTATTTTTATTTTATTTTATCTGTATTATTATACGTTATTTATTTCACTTTTTATTATTCTTCATCACATTTTATTGTTATTATTACTATTCCGTCCAATCTGCGCAGTTTAGCTTACTTTATAATTGAATTTTATATTGTTATTTAGTATTTAGTTAATGTTTTATCAATTGTATTGTTCGCATTTAGTGCCTATGGGGTTTCTACCCCTTAAAGGCCCAATAAACAATCAATCAATCAATCAATCTCTTTCTCTCTCTCTCTCACACACACACACGCACGTGCTCCCGTACAGCGAATTTACTTTTATTACGCGGTCCTATCTCGCGATCGAGCCTTCGCCAAAATTTACCAAACTACTTACTCTTACGGCTTATCGTCGGGGCCACGTTCCTTTCTGCTGGATGTTGTCCGACTCTCTTCCCTCTCTTTCTCTCTCTCTCTCGGTCTCGTCTCGTTCGGCCTCGTCCGCCTCTGTGACCTCGAATTTGCTCGATCTGCCGTGCCTCCACTCCCACACACTCTCCTAGCTCGTTCCGCTCCCAACTCCACGTCCTCACTCCACTCACCCACACACACACTCTTCACTCCCGAACGCTTTCTCCTATCTGCGAGCCACTTCTCCTAAGTAGCGATGAGAGGGATGGTTCCGCGCGCTATGTTCACTCTCTCGAGACCCGAGCTAGACTGCCCGACGGCGCGCGAACGCGCCGCCTTGCCGATCGCCGCCGAAAAATCGGCCCTGCTGATTGGCTCCTAATCGGCAAAAGGGCCAATCATTCCCATTGTCTCTCCCCGGCCCTCTCCTACTCGCGTCCTCTCCTCCTTGCGACCGTTACCCATTTCAATTCGGGGAGTTGTTGACAACTTACTCTTCCCCGAATTGAAATAAATAACTATTTTTACGCGGCAATTTACCTTGTCGCAAGAATAAAGCAGGTCTATTGTACTCTTTATCCACTATGGTTGGTGGAATTTCCTAGAACACGGCCTTTTTAAAATAATTAAAGGCGTTTCGTCCTCGACCTCCAGCTTGGATTCCTCGGTAAGGAACTGGAGATCTTACCGTAGACGCCTTTTGCGAGATGAACTGCGACGCCAGCAAGATGTTTTGCGGCTATATATATAGAAAAGAGACGACGATCTCTCCAACGAGTATAGAGAGATAGTCGTCTCCCTCTAGTGGTGGGAAAAATTATTCTAAAGTAAAGCATTTAGTCCGGAGAGGCTGATATTATTATATATATATATTACTGAACGATAAATTGTGTTTCAATTAAAATAATAAAAAACAAGACATAAATGCAAAGGGAAAACCCAAAAAGGCGATTTTATTAATAAAATTGCAAATAAATATTGTTATTCAGAATTCATGCATCATTTATTAATTTTTTGGAGTGCATTAGATTTGGGTTCCATTGAATCAAATATTTCTAGAATAAGTAATGCTTTTGTAGAGAGTTAACATAAAGTAAATAAAAAAATATTATTTACGAAACAAGTAACATAACGATAGCAGACAGAGTTCGTCAACTGCAAATCGCACAAGAACATACAATAGCCAGTATTGAATTAGAAGTAGAGGTATTTATTGCTAGTAGATTATTAATTATATAAATATAATTTTCCGCCAATAAAATACATTATCAATTGAAATAAAAATGTAACTGATTCAACTAAATCTTTTATTTAGTTAACAATATTTTTTTCTTAATATAGATGTATATTTTGTCATCCACGCAAATTTTATTTCAAACTAAGGTTTCTCGATCTTAGTGAATAAACCATACATTTACTTAGATGGCGACGTTTCGATGACTTTTCGTCATCCTCTTCAGGCTATACCTTTATTTACAAAAACGAATACATTTGATTAATTAACAATAATTATTGATTTAGTTTTTTAGCCTATTGATTTATAACATTTTACTTACTACTTGTCATTGAAATCTGTACAAGAACATAACATTTAAATCGTAGTATCACTGAGTCATCGCATTAACAATGAAAACAAGGATAATGAAAACCAGTGAACTTTATTTTGATATATGCACAGAAACTGAATAGTTGCGATGATTACCTTTATCTTCTTAAAAGCTCCATAATTCAACATTATTAATAAAATAAATAAATAGATTAAAATACCATACAAAAATTAATAACGCGAAAAAAAAGAGCAAAAGCAGTCACGAAGAAAATATCACAGGACGGTAGACTAAATTCAATCACAGCCGATTTATATATATATACAGCTATAGTCATGAGTTATAACACTAACTATACCTATATAAAAAGGCGCGATTTTTAATTCAAATTATATGTCAATTTCACTAAATTAAATTCCTATATGTATTGTGCATGTAAATCTCCAGAATATTAAAATTTTATAAGTGAAATGTGAATTTTTCTGTGAAAACCCCTTTATCCTGGGAATAATATTTAGAAAATACAATTTTTATGAGTCCATTGTAATCGCATTCATACGAGGGTAAATTTACCACTATTACAAATTTTGTAGAGTCGTTTTTTATTAGTTTTTTGGCTTTGAAGTTTCATTGGTCCGCGTACGTACGTACGTACAACTTTTTGTACATGCCTTTTACCATTAATTATTACAATTATACAACCGATAATTAATTTTATGTCAACAATCGATTGTCGTGGTGCCAGGTACAAACTGAATACATAAAAGTTATAATATAAATGCATAGTTTTTGTAATATTTATAACAAATTAGATTTAGAAATATATCTAAAATGAGCACTTTTATATGAATTGCCCCTTTTACTGTAAATAATTATAAATAAACATTATCTTTTTTAGACTTAATGTGTACCTGGCATTATGACAAATAGTTCCTGGATCTTTCGGGAATTTCTGAGTTATTTTGGGATAACTCCACTAATTGCGGGATTTCCAGGATATATCGGGAATTTCTGAGGTATTCTGGGATGACTCTACTAATTACGGGATTTCCTGGATATTTAGGGAATTTCTGAGGTTTTCGGAATGACTCCACTAATTATGGAATTTCCTGGATATTTAGGGAATTTCAGAGGTATTCCGGGATAACACCAATAATAACGGGATTTTCTGGATATTTCGGGAATTTCTGAGGAAATTCGGGATAACACCAATAATAACGGGATTTTCTGGATATTTCGGGAATTTCTGAAGAAATTCGGGGTGAGTCTACTAATTACGGGATTTCCTGGATATATCGTGAGTTTCTGAGGTGTTTCGGGACGACTCTACTAATTACGGGATTTCTTGGATATTTGCATTTGTGTGTGTATGTCGTGTTGAACTTGTGTGAATATTGTGTGGAAATTTTCTTGTAAGCAGAAAATAGCGATAATTTAACTATATATTCAATATATATATATATATAAATACCTCATTATTTATAATCAATTATTCATTTCTATTTAAAAATTTATATGTCAATAATGCTATAACTCAACCACATTCTTTACTGTCCATAAAAAGAATAAAATGGCGATAACACAACGATAAATTAAATGTTTTAATGAATATAACAAAAATTCTTTATTATTTATAGTTAATTATTTATTATATTTTAAATTTATACGTTGATAATGGCGATAACTCAAACATATTATTTGCTGACCATAAAAAGAATTAAGAATTAAGAATTAGAATTAAGAATTAAGAATTAAGAATTAAGAATTAAGAATTAAGAATTAAGAATTTTTAGTCGTTCTCAATCTAACAGAAAAAGGTGGATCCATGTACAGAACAAAGCAGAAGTTAAGGTAGCGCGAAATTTGAATTTAAACCTACACTGAATTTATATATACATTCATATTTGGAAATTGATGATAGCGGTTAAATTAAATATGCACAGGCTACCTGCAACTTCCGAATTTATTTTTCAATTCCGGCGACAGGACTATATACAAAACTTTTTTACAAGGTAAGTACTAAGAAACTCTCTTCACTAGCGATTATTGCCGCACCATTGGTTGGTGCTTCTTCCTTCTCAAGGGTCCGTTCCGTTCGACGGTATAGAGGAGAGTTCGTGTGATCTCTAGAATTCCGGTCGTGGAACGATAACTTGTTTCCGTATACTAGGCTCGTGCACTTCTGACGTCACGAGGTCACGTGACCGAACGTTGGAGGTACAACAAGCGGTGAGTTTAAATGCAATTAGCATTGAGCGTGTACATTTATAGTGAAAAATGAAGTGAAAATAAAAAAAAAATAAATAAAAAATTGTAAGTTTTAAATAATTGATATAAAACTTACCTTTCTTTGAGTGCAATAACCTATTTTCTTAAAATATTGTGTCAACTGTCATATATTATTTTCTTATTTTAAGGTTAAAATTACAATACAAATAAATTCTATCATTTTAAGTTTTTAGTAGGGCTAATAATAAATTATCTATTAAATCTTTATGAGTTTTTATAAAGATTGATATTTTAAGTGTAGTTTAGTAATATTCTTATCAATTATTAAGTACATAATAATTATCTTTTTATAAAATTAATTGGTAATACTTTATTGAATTATTGAAGGTTTGTATAAATTAAAAATATTAATTTTAGTTCATTATTTTAGCAAAGATTTGTGTGGTAGATAGTAGAATTATTTATTGCATACAATGGTTAATTATTGCATGGTAGTTGGGTGTAATGCTCACTCTAAAAGGCATGAAAATCTATCTTTTTATCGCATCCCTGTAATCATAGGAGATAATAATGCATTTTTTAGTAAGCATAAAAATGTAGATTTAATAAAATTAAAAGCTTTAACAACCAAAAGGCGTGATGCATGGATAAGAGCTTTAAAGCGTGGAAATTTGTCTGAGAGTCTGTTGTCGAATGGAAGAGTGTGTAATAAGCATTTTATTTTTCTGGTGCGTTATAATGCATTATTCATTTTTAATTACTTTATCATGCATGCTACCTATATCACAATATTTCAATACAATGTTGCATAACAAATAAATTCAATTTCTGTGTTACGTTAATTATTAATTTAAAAAATGTTTACAGGAAAGCCTGCAGATATTTATGATAACACTAATCCTGATTGGGTGCCCTCTCAGAATTTAGGATATGAAGTTGGACATTCTTTAAAACGTAAATCTGATTTTGATCGACATGAAAGATGGGCTAAAAGAGTTAAGTAAATCCCTTACGAGTTTTATTTTAAGTGAACCATTGACTCCAACATGTTTATCTTGTAATTCTTTTAGACTAAGGTTGAATTAATTGATTCAAAATTATCAAATGAATCAGAAAGTAATTTATTAGTCAATGCCCAACAGCCTGAAGATGGAAATGAAAATTTGACGGTTGACCAACAGCATGAAATTGAAAGTGGAAAAAAGAATCAAACGGATATTACCATGCTAGACTTACAAGATTTATTTAATAAACTTAGTATAAGTGTCAGTCTTAACAAGCAACTGAAGCAACAGATTTCTCGTTTTTCTTTAAATGAAGATGCCTTTTTTGGAAACGATGAAAAAATTAAATATTTTACAGGATTGAATAATTTATAAGGATTGAATAAATTATAAGACTTTGTTCCTTCTCCACGATTTAACATCTCCTTACCTTTGCCAATCAAAACTAACTGTCTTAACCACATTCCAGCAATTAATTTTAACATAATTAAAATTAAGACTAAATTTACCATTTACATATTTATCCTACAGGTTGATATTAGTATTCAATTTCAAGACTACATATGACTTGTGTTTTTAATTTGTTAACTTTGTTTAGGTTTGGAGTATCTCGATTCACAGTTGGAAGATATTTTAAACGATGCTTGCATGTGTTGTATTGTAGTTTAAAGCTTTTGATTTACTGGCCCGATAGAGTCACACTGAGACGAACAATGCCATCTTGTTTTAAAGAAGCTTTTGTAGATAAAGTAACAGTCATTATCGACTGCTTTGAAGTTTTTATTGAAAGCCCATCTAACTTAAGTTCGAGTGATGAATATTGGTCTAATTACAAACATCACAAAACAGCGAAGAATTTGATTGGAGTAACACCTCAAGGAACTGTGTGCTTTGTATCTGAAAGTTGGGGCGGTAGAACAAGTGATAAGCATATCACTGAAAACTCCGGCTTTCTTAACAAAATTGTACCTGGAGATATGGTTTTAGCAGACCGAGGGTTCCTCATACAAGATTGTATCCAATTTATAGGAGCAGAATTAAAAATTCCAGCATTTACAAAAGGTAAAGTATAATAAATTTATTGATTAAAATATTTAAGCTAAAATATCATAAGCAAAATAATCCAATAAATGGCTTGGAATATTTGCAGGTAAAAGTCAACTTCATCCAGTTGATTTGGAAGAAACGCGACACATCGCAAACGTACGTATTCATGTTGAAAGGATTATAAGTTCAATTCGACAAAAGTATACAATTCTTTCTGGAACGATACCTATTCCTATGCTGATTGCAAATGACAATGGTATTAGTACTTATGATAATATAGTTTTTGTATGTTGTGCTCTGGTCAATTTATGTCCATCAATGGTATCGCTTAATTGATTTTTTAATAAGATTTTATATGTGTTTTTAGTGAAACGTTTTATTTTTTTCTAGCTTTAACTTTTTTAACTTGTTTTTAATTTTTTATTATTTTAATATCATCATCTGTTTTTAAAATAATTTGAAAGTAAGTGTGTCTGTTTTTAATCCTCGCTTTTGTAGCAGCATTATATTGTGCTTTGTAACCATCGCTTTATCAATTATGTATTTTGTAGTTCGGTTTGCGCTAATGTATACATTTTGATTTTAAGAAATAAATACAATTTTAAAATAAAAATAAACTTTATTATTTATTTATATTAATTCTTGTAGAAAATAAAGCAGTGAAACTGCTAAGCAGACTAGTTTCTATGCTAAATTGAACTGGCCACTGTTAAAGTTTAGTCACATGGTGAAGCGCTGCTTAAGAATCGATACGGATCGAAACTAATATGGACTAGTTAAAAATTGCTGAGCATGTCTATCAGGGAACATATATTATTTTTAGTAAACTTTGAATATTTACAAGTACAATACAAAATGTTTTTGTACATAAAATTATTTACAAATTTTTAATTAAATATTAATCAGGTTTTCATATGGTATCTAGTAGTCGTAGCAAATTAGTCGTATATATTACAGTTTGCAACATTCCTATTCGAATAATGGGAGATATTATAAATAAATAAATAAAATTCGCGATGAAAGGGAAATTTCCATTCACGGGCGCACACGAAATCATCTCGATATGTTACGGTTAAAAGGGATTCCCCTTACCGCGGCGCGGGGTCATCAAGCGCGCGTGACTACGAAGATCCGCACAAAGAGGAGAGACCGACAACTCCCGAATTCCGATCGATCGATCTAAATTTGTTTAGATAATTTATTAATTATTTAAATTCTGTTCATCTTTAATAATTTGAATTGGTTATTTAAATCTCCCTACAATTAAAAAAAGTGTTGCATAAAATGGTACCCCTGGTGGGACTTGCATTTGAGGTTCTGAGAGGATAAAGTCAGTAAAGAAAAATTGAAGAAACGGACAAAGTTTTCGTTCGTATTTTTTTGTGTTGGCCTTGGTTCAGTAGTTTTGATGTCATGTTTTAAATGTTTATTAATATGAGACTAACAAAACTTACCAACTAATAAATTCATTGTAGTGAGGAGCCAACGATTAACCGTGTCGAACTTCATCCGGAAATCAGTCAAAAAAGCAACTGATGCCCAGATAGATGATTTAAAAAAAAATGGAATTTTAACGAATTAAATAATAACGTCACCGATTTACAAAGTAGAGTCGCGCAAATCGAAATAGATATCCGGGATATATATCGGCAGCCGTTGTAGAGACCGGTGAACGTTTAATTAAAATTTGCCAAAGTTGGCAGAATTTTCGGGGTGTATTAAAGGAAAACCTTGAACGCATCGAAGCGAATTTTAAGGTAGTAAAACGATGCGAGTTTCGAACTTCACGGCGAATGGAAAAATTTTGGGACGGACTAACCGCACTTGCCGTCGAGTTGGACAGCGTACAAAATACGCTTAGGTGTGTGAAACCTATATAAATTTTTCAGCCTACTAATTCGTACAACGACTCTTACGTGCAGAGCGCGCTCCGCTTGTAAATACGTTGCGTACATACAAGTGGCTCCTCGCTTGTATGACAGCCCTCTATACATCCTCCTAGGACGTATAAGGTGTCTATACATCCTAGGAGGCTGTATGCAAAGCGCTCCGTAGGATATATGCGGCGATCAATATAACCTCTGCCGCGCGATACGGTAGAGTCAACGTGTTTGAAACGCGTAGTACATGTATCGGAGATATATCTAAGGCTTTTCAAACGTAAACACAACTATAGTTTAAACGTAACGTTTGCGTTACTTTATTTATAGTTATCTTAATATTGCTCAGATACGAAAGTACTATATATTATACATATATATTAGAAAATTATATTTTAGAAATAATATAGTATATATATATATATATATATACACACGGAGAAAAAAAGTTGAAGTAAAAATTACAATGTTGTCTAGTAATGCGGAGACAGACTGACGCAATCCAAAAATTTACTATAGTGTATAATAAAATTTACTACAAAATTATTAATTTTTACTACAATTTTGGTAATATTTACTACAACTTCAGTAAAATTTATTATACACTATAGTAAATTTTTGGATTGTGTCAGTCTGTCTCCGCATATATATATATATATATATATATAACGCAAAATAAGTCCTATATCTTTAATAACTGCAATGTTACAATTAATAATAAGTAATTACTAAATATTTAATATTCTCTGATACTAAATGCAAAATTTAAAAAGTTAAAATGTTTTATAAACGTCAGTATACAAATGTTTAAAAATTATTGACATAATATAGAATTATTTATATTGTTTAAAAAAGTGTTTATTACATTACTTTTAAATGTATAATAAATTACTTTGTGAGCAACGAAAGAGTCGTATGTACGAATTATAAGGCTGAAAAATTGTTTACGTACCATGGGTAAAAATCGCGTCATTACAGTTCTCGGCTCAAATTTCGTGGATGGTAGTAACATCCTTGGCCGCTCGCTGCGCTCGCGACCGCGGACGTACTAACCATCCACGAAATTTTCCGCCTCGAACAGTAATGACGCGAGGCTCACCCAAGGTACATAAATAACTAAACCATTTCCCTACATTTGTTTATTCTGTGTATACTAACTAATAAAAATGTCTGGAAATCAGCGTGGTCGAGGCCGGGGGACTATTCCCAAGCAACCTACTCGTCGCTTGGTCCGTAATCAAGCTAGGGTTGATAATTTGGAATTTCCAAGGGAAGAAGCTTCCGCTAATATCCTCCCGCCTTTAAGTGAATTAGGTGACCCCCAAATCACTACCAAATTTAAACGAAATTCGTAGTTCGTCACCTAACCCGGAGCGTACACGCAGTGAGACATTTTTAGACTTAGGAAATAAATCAAATTTCCAACGCAAAGTTAGGGAAATAATGTTAGAACTCAGAAACCGGAATCATAATATTCGGGATAAAACAAATAGACATGAACAACAATTACACGGTTTAGAACAAAACTATGGTAGATTACGGCATCAAACGGGCGAGATATCGACCCTCGTTAATTGGCAAGGTCGTGCGATTACGGCAAACATGAACGAAATCGCAACTATGTCGGAAGAAATTACCGAAGTCGACCGCCGATCGCGCGAAATGAATAGGCGAATGGGTCAAATTGATGTACGTGTCGATGATTACCAAAATCAATTGAGAAATATGCGTCAAGTTAATCCCAATCCGGTCCATGCGCAACAAATTCCACAGCCTCCACAAGTCCGGAATGTTTCTCAATCGGTACCACAACGCGAAAATGCGTTTGCGAAGATAAAGTACGAGTTGCCAACGTTTTCCGCTGCTGCATATGAAAGGCCGATGCGCTATATACGAAATTTACTCGCGTATTTCGAAATGTTCAACGTGGATGAACGTACCGCGCATTTTATGATCGAACAATCATTAAGAGGCCCAGCGAAAGATTGGTGGGAACACGTTGAGCCGCAAATAAACACGATTAACGAATTCCGCATACGATTCCTAGATAGATATTGGAACGAGAACGTTCAAAATCAAATCCGTCACGAATTGGAGTTCGGTTTTTATAATGCTCGCGAAAATTTAAGCCGTAGCGAATATGTATACAGACTATACAATAACGTAATTATGTTGGATGCTCCCGCCGAAAAAACAATTATTCGTCGTTTGGCGCGCCATTTTGACGAACAAATTCAGCAAACGACGATCATACAACGTATAGCACGTATAACGGATTTCGTTGCGCTTTTAGACTCTTTAGATCAAGCAGGTCAAATAAATGCGACAAGAAATATATCGCGTTATGTACCTTTTAACGAATCTCGCGATAATTCACGTTTTCGGGACCGTCGAAGCGATTCGCCTAACCGTAGCGCACAACCAAGTAACTTCCGTGAAGGTAATTTTAGATCGTCCACTCCATTATCTAACTCCTATGAAAATCGGTACAGTAATAACGCGTCGTCACAGAAGAATGGTCCACATCGGTACAATTCCAATTTTAACTCTAATAATTCAAGTAATCAAAATCTGAGCAATAATCAAAATCGTGGTAATAATTCAAATAAACCGCAGATTAACGAATTAAATTTAGACGTAATAGAAGAAGATGATTCGGGAAACGAGTAAGAGTTGCATCGAGAGCCTCGGATTTTAAGGGGATGTCGGAGCTATAGCCTCCATCAAAAGCCTCTCGATCTCGCGGCTTCGAATGGCGCTGTAGTCAGGTGTCGATTTCTACGATAAACGTACTTCAAACATAAATTATAAATTTTACAGCTACATAGAGTTGTTAAAAGATACTTTCCCCCCTAGCTATAACTAAAATTAAGTTAATTGTAATATTACTCTTGGCAGCAAATGTTTATTTTTTTAAAGAAATGTGAAATACGTTTCATATTCAATGAATCTATATCTGCCGCAATGCTACACGTAACGTATTTCACATTTCTTTAAAAAAATAAACATTTGCAGCCAAGAGTAATATTACAATTACCTTAATTTTAGTTATAGCTAGGGGGGAAAGTATTTTTCAACAGCTCATTGTAACTGCAAAATTTATAATTTATAGCACTGCGTGACATAAATTCGCACTTATAACACGCTTTTTCGTGGTATACATAGCCCATTATTACACGGTTAAAATCTCATTTTCTTATTTCACGGGTTCATTATTTTGAACAATTGCAGTATTATAAGTATTCTAAAGGTCTTTTTAAACTAAAATATTGTTAGAATAAGCAGTTACATCTATAAGAAGTCCGAAAACGTATAACGAAAACGAAATATTGCGTGTAATGAAGCTTTTGAATTGTAGGTTAACACACGGTAAACAGCGGAACGTTCTGAAGTTAGTTGCATAATCGATGCTCCAGCTCTTTGGCGTATCGACGTGACGACGTTTCAATTAGAGAACTACGGTCATTATTAAATAATAAGAAGATACTCCGCAGCGTGCTTGTAAAATTGTTTGTCGTTTTGTTAATATGATTAGTTATTACCTCGCGATATCCGAGTGCATAAATATATTATGAAAGCTTAATAAATGAATATTAATGTCAATATAAACGATTTTAACCCTGTACAATATTATATATATATATATATTCGCTGAAGGTAGAGGTTAAAAAATTTTATTATTGTACACGTGATATTAATAACGCGTTCTGTGTAGTAAATATAACATTAAATGCTCGCTGTCATGTACATTCGTTGAAGAAATACACAATACACATGAAAAATAATTATTAAAAAAGTATACTATAATAAAGAACTGTGTATTATAATAAAAAAGTCGAGTTTTCAAATATGCACATTATAATGCTAATAGTGTGTTGAGAATTTAATTTCTATTATAGTTATATTTGTTTAATTATCAAGAAGTTTTAGTAGAAATTCTCAACAGAAAGTAACAGCACAAAGTGAATCTTAAACTTTATGTTATAATCATTTTTATTTAGAAAATTAAAGACTTGTTCAATAAAACTAACAATTTTTATAACATTAGTTATATAATCTCATTTGTAATACTTAAATAAAAAATTAATACTGCGTGCATTGATTAAAACATTTAAGAACAAGTAATCTAATCAAAACTTTAACACAAATTTTATGCGTCAGCACTGCTTATTAACATCACAGTTATATAATTCAATAGATTTGTAAGAATCACTTTGTATTGTAACATTACAATTATATAACTGAATACTGTTATGTGCATCATCCTTAAGTAAATCATATATGTATAAGCCAATATCCGGATCATACAAGATTGAAAATTTTTGTTCCTCTTCCGGAGCTTCTACAGTTTTCTTAGATGCATGTTCAGTGTCAGTGTTTAAATTTTTAGAAACATTAATATTGTTATTTCTCTGGACTGATGGTTCATCAATTTCAACACTGTCAGTCTCAATGTTTCGATGACATTGTTGCATTTCATTGGACATAGATGTTGCTGTAACTAATGACTGGAATTTAAATAATTGTTGATGAATTTTCTTTGGTGCGGAAGTGTTACATTCTTGAACTGTTGTTGAAAATGAAAGGGGCCTTGGATTATATGAATCAGTTACTGCATTAGAATCCTCAACGGCTACTCTTGCTTTTTTATTTAATACTATTCCAGAACTAATTTGTTGGCAAATTTTCTTTTTATTAGTTATCGAGTCAGCAATGTAGCCTTCAGCGACTGTACTGGACTTCCACCCACCATGCCTCTTAAGTGTAGTGATATCAGCTCCGGCATCCACCAAAAGGGTAGCTAAAGTCCTGCGGAAGCTGTGGCCTGTGTACTCTTGCGGATTAGGCAATTTTAAAAATAATGCTACTTCCTTGGGCATAGTACCAAACTTGTTTATCCCAATGGGTTGTTGTTCACATTTTCCTCTTGCATACTTCAAAAAGAATCTATCGCCAAAAGATAATTGAGATCTGGCTTGCAAATACTGTTTGCAAATATCGTACAAACCACTTGTGATAGTAAAAGATCTAGGAATCTTATTTTTAGTTTCTAATATTTTAACGAACAGCATGTCCTCAGATTCTACTATATCAGTGATTTTTAAATTTACAAATTCCTGTCTTCTCATCGCATCAGCAATCCCAAAAATTAAAGCTACCTAGAATATTGTAAATGTAATTAGTTAATTATTTCAATTAATTATAAGTTTAATTTACCTTTGTAGTTAAATATAATTCATCTGGTGCATTATTTAGAAAATCTGAAATATTCTCTTTTGTAAAAACAAGTGATTTTTTTGCTTTATATCCAGAATTTTGTTGTTTTAGAAAACTAATTAATCTGTGATAATTGCTGATATCAATTTGATTGTAAGCTTTTATTGTGCTCTTCAACATAGAATATGTTGCCCATAAACTAGATGGTGCGTAGGTCTTCGAAATGTCAGCAAAATATGTAAGCAGGACATCCTCACAAAAAGAATTTGTGCCATTTGTCTTACACCACTTTTTGAAAGCATTGTAATTAAGTGTATAAACTTGTTTTGATTTTTTTGGTAGTAAATCTAAAGAAATAGTTTTAGCTGCTTCTCTGATTTTTTCTGAAACGATTTCTGTGCAACTGTTATAAGAATCCGAATCGGATGAACTCATTTTAAATCTTCTAAAGGCAATCAATGTTTAGTAAAAAACTTAAAAAAGAATAACAATTTTTTACAAGGTTAGTGCACCACGGTTAAGGCATATTCAAAAGTGAATAGTAGCACTGCATGTAACCTGTTTAAAGTCGTCAATAAAATATGTCGCCATTTTTAAATAATCATATATGTTAGTTACTCTTTACATATGTATATATATATATACATACGCACATGTATATGTATAATATAACTAGTTTTTGTACTAAATATATTATTTTATATAAAATATTATTATATATTATGCAGAGTGGAGAATTTATGTCACACGAGCTATAAAATAGTATACGATACGCGTGGTATAAGTGGCCCATTGCACGGCGTGACTTATCACCCTCGCTTCGCTCGGGCGCTAACTTCACACCGTGTAATAATGGGCCACTTATGCCACTTGTATCGTAATGTACTATTATGTTTTAAGTACGTTTATCGTAGAAATCGACACCTGACTACAGCGCCATTCGAAGCCTCGAGATCGAGCGGCTATCAACGGAGGCTATGACTCCGACATCCCCTTAAATTTAAAAGATTAACTCAGCGTTTAGAGCTTGATGCAACAGAAAAAGCGGAAAATTCATTACAGCGAAAACGTAACCGTCTTAGAAATAAAATTTTAACCCACGGAAACAATACTTCCTTTGCATCAGAGGAATCCGGTAACTCAGATGAAATCGCGAACGATACGTCAGATTGTGATGTCAACTCCGTCATTCGACCCTATGATAGTCCGCCAATAATACGCGTCGATAATCATGTGCTGGAAAATGCCGTCGAGGAACTCCAATCTACAAAATGCGAATCCGATTCAAGAGTTCAACGTTTTAACTCATCGTGTTGCGAAGTAAACTCCGTTTTTGATAACTGTCGAGATTTTCTTTTAGAAGAGGATGAAAAAGATAGCCGACAGATATCCGTAAAATGCCCCGAAATCAATTTAAAAATTGAAGGAATTGAAACTACGGCATTAATCGATACAGGTAGTAAAATAACCTGCGTATCGGGTGAGTTCTACGACAACAATATTGATACGTTTAAAAAATGCCCTACATTACCGATTGTAGGATTGCAAGCTGTAGGGTTTACTGGCGAAAAATCCGTTAATTTGAAAAAGCAATTTCGGGCGCATGTAGAAATAGGTTCGCTCAAAACTGAAATTAATTTCATGATAATCCCGCATCTTGTCCGACAATGCATTATAGGTATTGACGTGCAGCATCATCTTAAGGTCGTTATCGATACGAATAGATTAATCGTTTCTTTTCCTAACCCTTCTGAACTAGTTCATAACATAAATTATCTTGATCCACAAGAGATAAGAGGAAACGGATTTTGCGTTCGGGAAATTGCATATTCCGATAAATTCATCGATTATGATGCTCAAAATGATTCACCCTCGAATGAAATAGAATTAACGATAAACGAAGTCGATAAAAAGGTAGCTGAGACTCCAAATCTAACACAGAGCCAGGCTACATCCCTTCGTCATTTAATTATTAATTTTAAAGAAATTTTCCGAAAAATACCGGGACGTATAATTAATTTTGAATATGCGTTAAAAATAGATAACCTCGAACCATTTTGTTCAAAAATATATCCAGTATCAATAAATCTCGATAAGGTAGACATGGAGATCGAGAGAATGTTAAAATTTGATATCATTGAGAGATCGGTAAGTCAATATATCAATCCGATAGTACCGGTAATAAAAAAGAATGGCTCGATAAGAATCTGTTTAGATGCACGCGAATTAAACAAACGTTTGCATAACGATCACGACGGTCCGGAACCGATCGATGAAATATTAAAAAATTTCGAATCAGCGAAGGTTATGTCCGCTATTGACTTAACCGCGAGTTTCTGGCAAGTAGCCTTAGATAAAGATTCGCGGCAATTTACTGCATTTATGCACCGCGGAAAAACATACCATTATAAAGTCGTACCGTTCGGACTTAAGGTTAGCGGAGCGGCATTAAAGCGCGCGACCGAACAAATAGTTACCCATTTTAATTGTATCTTCGATTTTGTTGATGACTGGGTGTTCGTGTCACAGTCACATAATGAACATTTCGAACTACTAAAGGAAATTTTCATCCGCGTAAAAAGAAATAATTTAACCTTAAATTTTGATAAAATAAAATTTTTTTGTGAAGAGTTAAAATTTCTTGGTCATATTGTAACCACAAAAGGAATCATGATTGATCCAGATATAGATGAATTTCCAGTTCCTCGAAATACGAAACAATTAAAAGGATTTTTAGGTCTAATTAATTTTTGCGCAAAATTCTCGAGTGCACTTTCGGTTGAAGTCGCCCCTTTGTTACAACTCTTGAAAAAGGGAATCAGATGGAAGTGGGGGGCAACATCAATTAGCATATGACAAAACTAAACGTTTATTTTCGAAACAAATAATTCTGTATCACCCCGTTCGGAAAAAACCGTATATCCTGTATACCGACGCGAGTTCAATAGCATTAGGATCAGCGTTGTGTCAGATCGACAATAACGGGAATGAAAACATTGTCAGTTTAGCATCTCGGACATTAAAAGACACAGAATTAAACTACTTTACTACGGAAATCGAATTATTAGCGATCGTTTGAGCGCTTGAAAAATTTAAAACGTATGTAAAAGCAAGTACAGTGTTTGTCAAGACCGACCATAAATCTCTCGAATATCTATTAACGTGTAGATTTTAAGTAGCCGTCTGCGTAGATGGATGTTAGCAATCCAGGATTACGATGTAATCCCGCAACATATTCCCGGTAAAAGGAACGTGTTAGCTGATGCTATGAGTCGTATCCCAATCGTCGAAGAGAAATTTGCCGAGAGCGAAGCGTTAATAGCCTGTTTGCTTGCTGGTAAACCTTCGTCAGTTCTATCTAAAATGTTAAAAAACCTACGCGAATATCAAGAAAATGATATGCAGTTAAATAAAATAATAAAAACGTTAAATTCTGGTAAAAAGGTTAATAATTATAAGTTAGAGCCGAAAGGTCTGATTAAAACAAATAAAAATGGTACTAGATACGTTTTAACACATGAAATCGCGCTCGAGCTTATTCATGAAACACATGAATTATATGGACACATCGGTCCCCTCAAGTGTTATAAGATGATCAGTGAAGATTTCACATGCCCAAAATTAAAACGTACGATCAGTAAAGTAATAAAAGTTTGTGATTCATGTCAGAGGAATAAAATAACTAATAGGTCTAGTATAGCCGAAACGCGTCCGATTATTCCGAACGGAGTCGGTGACCTTGTTTCAATTGATTTTTATGGTCCGTTACCTACGTCTCGTGCAGGCGTAAAATATATATTAGCTGCGATAGACGTCTTCTCTAAATTTGTAGTTTTATACCCAATTCGTCGCGCAGATACGAAGACCACGATTAAGAAATTATTCGATCACTACATTCCTACTTACGGGAAACCCCTACGGATCCAGAGTGATCACGGTACACAATTTACGACGAATATATGGTTGAATAAACTTCGATTAGAGAACATAAGACCCATTTTTTCGTCAATAAGACACCCACAAAACAATATTATTGAGAGAATTAACCGTGAATTAGGGCGATTTTTCCGTACACTAGTCGGCCGACAACATAAATCGTGCACCGAGAAATTCTTGGGACACCCTCTGTACTTATGTGAAGGACAAATACAGTACATTACCTTTAGTACAGCAGCTCTCCTAGTTTTGGGAGCTCTGCTATCCTAAATGACGAAAAAATGTTTTATTTTGCGACTACAGCGCCACTTTTGAACAGTTCTTATACCATTTTGGGGCAACAGCCGTCCTAAACATCGTACGAATGCACGAATAATGTAGTTGGACATCGGGTACCCCAAGAATTTCTCGGTGTGGGCTTGTTGGGTCACGTTCATCCAAAATTGTTTAAATGAAGCGTACCACGAGACGATTGAGTTCACGCCAATGGAAATCCAAACCGGTAAAAAACCCACTCGTTTTTGGGCAAAATGGATAAAGCTGGATTTACCGAACGAAAATCTTTCCAATCAGGAGAAGCTCACCCTCGTGTATAATCGTATTAAACAAAAAGGTGAAAAACGCGCCGAGAAAAATAACAAAAAGGCGACAAGTAGTTTCAAAATCGGTGATCAGGTGTTGGTTAAAGCATGCAATTTTTCGGTATCAGACCAAGGTATTACGGCAAAATTCCTTTCTTTGTACGAGGGTCCAATGTATTGTCCTGTGCGACGTACGAACTAACCGACCCGGAATCAAAAATAATTAGAGGAAAATTCCATGCCACAGGTCTCAAAATCTATCATACCGCGAAACCAGACCAAGCAACGTAGGCGACAAAAATTGAAACGCCAATTAAGAAAGTGTGAGGACAAGGCACGGGCTTTGGAATTCGAGGTTGTATTGGCCAACATTCACCGTGCGCAGTTACGATATGCACTCTTTCATGGACAATACACGTGTCAGGGTGAGATCCAAAGAGCCAGGGAGAAAATAAAGGACGACCGAAGCAAGGATAAGGAGTGGTACATCGAGGAATGGTTGGCTCACCATTTCGTGTATAACCATTAGGCCGCGGTTTACATCCCGCCACCCCCACCTGAGATTCCTATCGGTTTCAGAAGGGAGTATTATAAGAGGTTCCCTGGGATCAAATTCCATACTGCCCAGTCCACATCAACATCGTCACCCGACGATGATGTAATAAACTCACACCCATCTATATGGGATAAAATTGAATAACAAATTATTTTTTTTACACACAAATTTTATTATTTATTTAGGGGGGCTATGCAACAGTCCTATTCGAATAATGGGAGATATGATAAATAAATAAATAAAATTCGCGATGAAAGGGAAATTTCCATTCACGGGCGCACACGAAATCATCTCGATATGTTACGGTTAAAAGGGATTCCCCTTACCGCGGCGCGGGGTCATCAAGCGCGCGTGACTACGAAGATCCGCACAAAGAGGAGAGACCGATAACTCCCGAATTCCGATCGATTGATCTAAATTTTAAAATTCGTGAATTTATTGCTTGTTTATATTATAAGTTATATGATAAATGAATTTATTGATCTCCACAAGCCAAAGAAATATTCCTCACAACTCAAGTAAGGCGGACTGTATTAATACCAGCCACTATAGAAACCTCACAGGATGAGTGTTAGAAAAAAGACTAAGACAAGCTAAGTCAAAAAAAATATATAAAATTTAATTGATTGTAATATAAAATTAATAAAAACTTAAAAAGATGGAAAAAAAATAAGAAAAGAAAAGAAAATTTAATGTATTTCGCCCTGAGTATGCCTGGTGGGCTCATCAGTAGAGTCCAGGCATCTCGTCTCTAGATACAGATGAAAGATATACAAATTTTTGAAAATCAGCTCTATCCCGACGAGCAAGACATGGGGTATATATGCCCTACCGATAGCAAACTTTATTAAGTGCCACATATTAACAGGTAGCCCCCTAATGCACTTACATAGAACTAATGTCTTAATCGTCAGAATATTGTCACATAAAGCATTTTTGTGATTTATACGGCATTAGATTGTCACCGAGGGAATACTGAACGTTGAACAACAAACGTTCGTAAGTTATATAGAATCCGTTTTTGATAGTTAAATAACTTACCGAATCTCCAAATATTAAATAAAATTTGACATTGCATAAAATCGTATAAGATTTAATCTATCTTTATTTTTGAATTAGTTATTTAAATCTCCCTACAATTAAAAAAAGTGTTGCAAGTTCTTAAACAAAAAATATTCATAATGGAAATAAATTTGATACACATGTTTTACAAAACCAAAAGGACCCTTTTGGCAAATCAAATATTCCAACACACTGAACACGAAACCTCTTGATTGGACACTGATCATTAGCACAATCAATCATTTGTCGGCCATCATCAGGACTTTAGCAATCACACCATAATTCAATTTGTACAGAGCCTTTTGAAATCGAATACCATCGTGCTAAAAGTTCAGGAATAATAACTTTAGCGTGGAACGTCTCTGCTTATTGCAAATTAATGTCAAGAAAGTTTTTATCAATATAAATTCTTTCTACAAGAAAACCTTGCCTCGACCACACAATAAAATCGCAATAATTTGTTTTTGTACAAAACATTTGCAATTGCACTTGATAATAATATTGATGATTAGTATCTAATACAAACGTATTATTTTCCAATACTTTAAAAAACTTCCTTTCATTTGTGAAAACTTGAAAAAATCTACTTGTGGGTCCATCATTCGATAAGGACCCTTAATCTCTAAAGAGCCTGCACCGCAACATTGACATGTAACAAGCTGATGCCCCAAACATAGGTTTTTCTAGAGAAAGTATTAAACCTGTTTTACTGATTGAAAATCTTGATAATTTTATCTATGCTCTGTCTTCATGTTTAAGTCCATATTGCGTTGCTTTGGTTTTAAACAGAACTTTTAAAGGGTAACACACTCCTTTGATGAGGGAAAGTGAAGGTTTATGAATAGAAGTTGTGCAGGCTGATTTAAAATTGGACGCTGTGATCCTACCAGCACGATACTTAAACCAGCTCATACAATTAGATTGCTTCTCTGTATCTTTTTGTACTGCTTGTTGTTCTTCTACTGTGACGGACATATCTACTTTCATAATTTGCAAATCTTCCAACGATAAATGTTGATGTTCAGGATTAAAAATATTGTTAGATCCTTCGTTAGTAAAGATCACAGCACAGTGTCTTATTGCTGAATATTTTGCAAATCCCACTATGGATTCATAAACAGGGACCCTAAAATCCTCTATATACTAAATTCGGCGAAATTCTCTAGATTTTTGAAAATTTCATCCACCATATTGGATCCGCCATTTTGAATTTTAAAAATCTGACCTCAGATTCGCAATCAGTGACCCCAAAAACCCCTGGAGACCAAATTTGATGCAAACCGGTTGATTCAAAATTCGTTCAAATTACAGGATGTTTGGCCGCCATATTGGATCCGCTTGTTATATTGTACAACTCTACCACCCCAGGTTTTGAGCGACATCTATCAGCTACAATTTAAGTCCAAAATTAAGTAAACCAGTTGCAATTTGGAATTTTCGCAAGCTTTTTAAATTAAAAACCCGCTTCCTGGAGGACTTGCGGCCGCCATATTGGAACCGCCATGTTGAATTTTGCAAAGGCGCACATGGAATCTTAAAGTAAATCGTATAAGCTTTAAAATGAGCCCTTGGGCGATTTTTTTGGTCACTCCTAATTTTGGCCGCAGCTCTGATCCGGTTGACATGGATTGACCCCTATATATAAATCTATATATTTTTTTTGCTTAAACTCCATAAATATTCTGCAATAGGAAATACTGCAATAGAAAATTAACCTTCGGTACCAATATTCAAATACCAA